>CM076582.1:136992719-137186340 GCA_034641835.2 Pinus albicaulis
TATATAATCATAAATATATATATATATATATATATATATATATATATATATATATATATATATATATATATATATATATATATAATAAATTATGCTTTAATTTATTCTATTGTGTTCTCCATTGTCGTTCTCAAATGCACTAATAAAAATTTAATTCATATGAATATTGTTATAAGATTATATATATGTGTCGACTTTTGATGAGTAATGAATTTAAAAAAAACCACAATAATTCTGATATGATATAACAAATTAATCCAAACAGCACGTTCAAATGCATTAATAAAAATGTAATTAATATGAATATTGTTATAAGATGTGTCGAATTTTGATGAATAATGAATTTAAAACAATCACAATAATTGGACTGTCAGAGGTGGATGTTTCTAAAACAAACAAAATGAAAACCGTTGCGTTTATGATTCTATGGGCACCGCACTAATACCAATTCCAGTTATAAATATCGGTGCGTTTGTGTGATACTGTGCACTGGGGCATTTATGTATCTATAAGCACCGGTGCATTTGTAGATTCCATGTGCACTGCACAAATACCGATACCAATTATAAATCTTAGTTCCTTTTTGTGACACGGAGCACCGGTGCCTCATAAAGATACACCCACTGGTGCGCTTATACGACCTATGGGGGCCAGCTCAAATCCCAAGACTAATTTTGTGAGGCCCCATGCGTTGTGTCACCAACCACCCGGGCACAGTGTGTTGGTTTTCCTTGACGGCCCGATGCATTCTCCTTGGAGCCGCCGGTGCAGCACGTACATCAGTACGCAGTGTGTTAAAACCTGATAAGAGCGCTGATGAAAAAACATCCGTAATAACCTCCATCCGCCCATTTTTTTTTAGTTGTGTTGAATTTCCGTTAAAATCTCCACCAAAACCTCCATTACCAAAAAAGGATGTGGTAGCATATGTTTTTTTGACAATTTTGGCCAATTTTATAACACTAAAAACCTCCTTTATAACCTCCGCTAGAGGGTCTTTTCCTTGTAGTGGAATAGATTTATCATTCAATACTATGTATCATCCTCAAAGGGATGGATGGACTGAAAGAGTAAAAAAGGTGCCGGAAGACATGATAAGAGTGTATATCACACATTATCCCAAGAGGTGGGAATATTTTTTACCTTTGGTATAATTTTCTTACAAAAATGTGTACTAGGAATCATTAAATATGAGTCCTTTTCAGGATCTATAAGGCAAAAAATGCAATACACCCATCAACTTTAAGGATCTAGTGAATAGGGTGGTTATTAGACTTGATATGTTGGCTAAAATTGAACATGAAGTAGCTACTATCAGGAAGAAATTGAAGCTACTTCAAGTCAGACAAAATATCTAAGAAAATAAACACATAATGCACAAGGGATTTCAAGTGGGGGAACATGTTTACCTCCACATTGTACCAATGAATATTTCACAGAGTATTGGCTCTTATGCTAATTTACCATCAATATTTTTGAACCATCTCATATCCTATTAATAGTGGGGTCGATGGATTACAAATTATCTTTGCAACCCACAATTAAAGCACACAATGTTTTTCCTATTTATTTTCTTATAATGTATGTGCATGGTGATAATCATGTTGTTGATTTTTCTGTGATATTTATGGAATCTACAAGAGAATTCCAACAAGAACAAAAATGCATTTTGGATCAGAGGAGGACCATGCTCTGGAACCGAGTAATCAAGTAGGTCAAGGTGCAATACATATATATGTACATATAAATATACATAGACACACACCATGTGTAATTTTTCTTTGGGAACTTGGATTGTTGTAGAGTACATAGCTTAAAATTGCAGTGCCAACAAGTCTTCGTTGGATTTTAGATAACATTTACCTAAATATCTGCATGAAAAAGAGTCAAAATGTAGAATTGTGAGACAACTTAAAATCCATAAAATTTATTTGTTATGATTCTCTCTATAATATATACATGAATTATTATTTTTTTTTAACCATATATAAAATATATGGCATTCAAATATTTTTATATATTCTTAAATACACTTCAAAATTATTAAATCCTACATATTGAAATATTTTATTTAAATACAAGAATTTTACATCTTCCACATATTTAAAAGTGAAAATATAATATTTTTTTTTGTAATTATATCCTTCTAAATTCCATATATAATTATGTTATTTCAAAGTTATTCATGAAAAAGAAACCTCTCAACCCAAGTAAGGACATCATAGAGAAAAACAACAATGTAAAATTGGAGAGAGTGTTTGGATAAATAGGGGAAAAGGATCAAACTAATAACCTCTTGTTGGGATTCTCAAGCAAGCGTCATTTTTTAACATAAATGGTGTCCCCATGTTGGTAGGTATAAATCCCTCCTTCAACAACATTGTAGCCTAAATAAATTTCTTGTAGGAAAATCAAATGGTCGATAATCCCTCCGAGACAAATAATAATCAACAATGTGTATCAAACACAAAGGAATTGGGGAAGGAAGGAAAAAATAAATAAGAATAAAAAAATCGACAAGTTAAACTTCTAGGAAGCACAAACGCTTTCTTTCCACAAAACAAAAAATCCCCAATCTATGAAATCATATTACATATAGTGGGAAGTGGGGGGGGGGGGGGAGAATAAAATACATGGAAAAATGTGCACTTATTTGTAATTTTGTAGGAATATGGCCCTCAAATAGAATCCTCCGAAGTTAGATTCAAAAAAATAGAAATTAAAAGGAGACATGAAACTATAACTTAGTTCAAATAGTTTATTCAAAATTATATTCACATTTATCTTCAAGATTCTCGAAGACAAAAAAATATATTCCAAGAGGACCCTAATTCCTTAATATGAAACCCTATATTGAAAGATTAAACCCTAACAAGGATAGTTTCAACTCGTCCCCAGAATGACTTCACCTTTACTCTGTGCTACAATAATTTTGATATCCACACGTCTTAGAAGGTATAGGTAATGATATTGGATCCTTCATCATGATTTTAGAGACCACAAGGATGGGAATATTTATGTTGTATGCTAGATTGTGTGTCTATATTTATCTAACTAAAGCACTACCAGCAAGCATGAAAACAAGTTGTAATGATGATGTATGGGAGAAACCCATAAACTATGAGAAAATCCCATTAAGATGCCGAAAATATCATGAATATGGATATATGCTTAGGGAATTCCAGCAAGCATGAAAACAAGTTGTAATGATGATGTATGGGAGAAACCCATAAACTATGAGAAAATCCCATTAAGATGCCGAAAATATCATGAATATGGATATATGCTTAGGGAATTCCACCAAAATAAAATATTCAAGAACCCAATGGTAGAGAAACATGTAGACGAAAAAAGATTCAAAAAAGTTTCCAATAGGAAAAATGAAATAGGGATAGGAGCAATGGATCCCTTAACATCGAATGAATCAAACCATAAAAAATACTCAACCCTCGAAATGAAAGAATAAATTAAACAACAATAAGAATAAATTGTGAAGTAATGGTCTATCCCAAAAAGTAAGGAGAAGAAGAATAAGAAGAGAATCATGAAGAACAAATAAAAAAATAAGTGAGATGGAATATTTGGAAATGATTTAGGAAGATTAGGAAGAAGCAAAAAAATAAGAACTAGAAGATCCAAAACTAAAAAACATGGACTTGCAAAAAATTGTACAAGAGTGGATAATAGATAATCTAGTCAACATACCAGAAGAAGAAGTGCAATTGATAGCAAGGCTTACCTCAAAAATAAAACAAGAGGAAGAAAGAAAATTTCAATTAAGAACTCAAACCCCATATATTATTGTTCTTTAGGGGTTAAATGTAATATAAAGAAAGGGAATCTAAAATGAGAACAATAATAGAAAAAAAGAGGTAGGAAAAGAAAAAAGTAGCTAATACATGAAATGGGGAGCTACCTTGTAAATTTGGAAGAGTTTAGAAAATGAAGGAGGAATTTTAGCCTTCCAAATATCATCCTTAATGAAATTACATCATGGAACATAAGGGGTATCAATGTAAAATCCAAGCAGGGACTCCTTAAAAACAAAATAAAAAAATGAAAACGCTAATATAGTTTGGTTGTAAGAAACCAAATATTCCATTAACACCCTCCAAAATATTTCCATATCCATTGGGATAAATCATAGGAAATGATCCTAATTGAGTTTTAGGGGGCATAGCCATGTCCTGGAATCTTAATAGAATAACCATGCAAAACTCCCTGTCAACCCATAACACCATTACAACCCAATTCCAACCCCACCGTTCCACAAAAAGGGAGTACATACCCAATGTCTATGGCCCTACTGCTCCCAGAGAAAAGAAACTCTTCGTAAAAAAACTTTAAAACCTTGTGAAGGTTGTTAAGGATAATCATTAGATTGTAGGATGATATTTCATCTTGATTAAGTATCTACAAGAGAGAAAAGGGGGCACTAGAAATTCAGATAAGGAATCAAAATTTTTTATTGAGTTCCTACAATTCGCAAATTAGTGGACTTGGAATCCAACAACAACACCTTTACCTACAAAAACAGAAATGCGAGGGGGGGGATTTCACAAGTAGCATCCTGACAAGGTAGATATTAAATCTCAAATATCATCCTCCTATTTAGATTAAGTTTGAAAGAAACTATTATTCTTTATCATGGCTCAAACGAGTGGCCTACACAACTATTAATGGACTAGGTTGGGATACCAAAAAACAAAGAATTTTCCTTAGAAGAATTTTGGATAAGATATATCCCACCTTCAAAAGAAATATTTCAAAACGGTGGAAAGAAGCAGATATGATAGTTGGAAAATCCATGTATAAACTCCAACAGAAGATTAAAATCATAAAAAAAACTCAAGGCCTAGAATATTCAGGAATTTTGCAACATACAATAAAGAAAAAGAAGTTTGGAACAATAAATGGATATATTCCAACAAGAATCACAGAATATGGAAGAATCGAGGAACTATAAATTAGAGAAAAAAATAAAATTCAACTGGAAGAAATATTGAAACAAGAAGAAATTCTATGGAGACAATATTTTGTGGTTCAATGGATAAAAGACAGTGAAAGAGATACAAAATTTCCCCAGAGATGTATGATTCAACATAGTTATAGAAACAAGACCATCAATCTAAAAAATGACCAAAATAATAAATTATACGGGCATGAAAAAATAACCTAGGAACTTAGTATAATTTTCAAAATTTTCTAACAGAACCCATAAGATACATGAGTCAAGAAATAAGGAAAACAACTACTCATATTCCAAACATAAAATCCCAAGAACATAATGATGTCGATGAGGAAAATCACACTTAAAGAAGTCGTTGAAATAGTTATGTATATTCCCATGAATAAATCCCCAAGTCTAGATGGATTCATGGTGGAGTTCTTCCAATAATGTTGGGACATAATAGGAATTGATGTGGTTTAATTAGCAAAGGACTCTTAAATATTGGCATCATTACTCAAAATCATCAATGTCGCCTTCATAACCATCATACCCAAGGGTTCTTAAGAGGAAACCATTGTTGAATTCAACCACATTGCCCTTTGCAACATCATCTACAATATAATCTCCAAAAGCATATACAATAGACTCAAGTTGCTTCTTCCCCTCATGATTTCTCAAAACAAATAACAATATGTGGAAGGAAGGTAAATTCTAGATAACATAATTGTTGTTCATGAACAAATGAAATTATTTTCTAGCAAAACTATCGGCATGATAACCAAATTGGACATGTTGAAAGCATTCAATAAACTTAGTTTGAAATGCATAACTCATACACCAAAAGCCTATGGATTTTTAGAGTCTTGAATCACATGGGTTATAAATCTCATATTTGAAGCATTCCTTTCCATCCTTGTAAATGGATCACCCTCACTCACATTGTTTCCTTGTTAGGGTATGAGACAAGGCCCATCCTCTCTCTCCCTACATCTTCCATTTAATGGTAGAAGGAATTGGTAGGTCCATTTATTATGCATCTTCTCCTCTCTCCCTTATATTCCTCTCTAATGGCCGAAATTGTGCTCCTTCCACCCATCAAAAATTCATAGATGACATTATTCTTATGGGAAAATCCTCCATCAAATAAGTCTCAATTTTCAAAGAAATTCTCTTAGATTTTTATAATACATCTTGTAGTGATATTAATCTACATAAATCACAAATATTTTTCTTCAACACCCCTATACTTGTCGAAACCTTCATTTACATGTCTCTTGTAATTCAATGAATCTACCTTCTATCCAAATACCTCATTTTCCCCCTTACAAGAAACTCATTTATATTCAATGCCTTGGAAGGCATCCTTTTAGAATGAGAGCACAAGATCACTTGTTGGACCTTTAGACCGCTCAATATGGCTAGTAGACTCACCCTTCTAATAAAATTTTCCAATCTATTCCATTATATTGTATATATTCTCCTACAACTCGTAAATCCATCATTCAAAAACTTGGATTCATCCAAGGGGCCAAACAACAAAAAAAATGGACATTGGTGGAATGGGAAAAATAATGCAAACCAAAATAGTTAAGACAAATAGGGATTAAATATTTATAAATATAAACTCAAGCAATGGGAGAAAAAAATTAGTGCATCTGAATCAAAATTCAAGAAGCTTTGTGGAGAAAAAATTGGAAAAAAAATATTCCCATGAGATTTACAACAATCAAATTTTAAGATTGTAGGGACATCTAAAAGGCACGTATGTATGCAACAAAAATTGGAACAACAAGTTTCTCATACAATAAAATATTTTTTGGGAATGCATAGTGGAAACCTTTGACTATTCAGATAATACTCCTAGAAATTGTGGCCAAAGCTGGAATAAAAATAATAAATAATAAATATCAAATTTGAGCTGTAGTAATAGGGAAAAAATATAGTCTGGGTGTATTGGAACCAACCAATAGAACAACATCAATGGAGACAATGGGAAAGATAAAAACATGGTATCCCCAACAATGAATTAGATTCACATCAAACTCTAAAAAATATTTTTTTTCTCAAAAAAGATAAAATTATCAATGGGGATAACATTCTAAGATCAGGGAAAAATCACAATGGAAATTTCAGTCTTAAAGAAAACTACAACATACTTGCAGGTACAACAGTTCAAAATGATGAAAATGAATGGAAGAGATTATGGAAAGCACAACTGTGGTGAAAAACAATAATATTCATATGTATTCTATTAAAAAATAAAACTCTAACATGGGACAGATTCCAAGACAGAGGCTTTCAAGGTCAAACACAATTCCATCTATGTTTCTTGAATATAAAAACAATGGAATATTTATTAAATGATTTCCAATAAACTTCAGAAATATGGAAAAAATGACTATCATCCTAAGGATAGATGACAGGAGTAGAACCAAATAAAATCCATGCTTGAAGAATGGATACCTAATCCATTTAAGAACAAAATTATCAACACAATCTCGAATGTTTTCCTAGGATTCATAGTCTAAGAAATATGCAAAGAACTTAATAAAATAGTATTCGAAAGTAAAAAAAAGGAGCTAAACCAAGTCTAGCAAAAAATAATCAAGAAACCTAAAGAAACAATTTTAGTCTCCCCATGGACCACTGAAGACTAGGAACATGAGGTAGGAGAATCAAATATAACATGAATCTTGGGATTTCACCCATCAATTGTAGAAAACCAACCCCACATGAATACCCATGGATAAGAAAGACCCAACCAATGGTAACCCCCAACACATGGGTTCATCAAATTGAACTTTGATGGATCCTGTAATGGTAATGTCAGTCTAGAAAACTATGGAGGAGTATTTATGAATCAACATTGTATAGTACAACACATGTATGTCGTAGTCATTGCCTATGATACTAATAATTCAACAAAATTATATTTTGTTTAGCAAGGTATAAATAAAAAATGAGTTAAAAATAGGAAAAATCATGTTAGACGAGGATTCTACAACAATTATCAACATGATCAAGAAAATTCAAAAGGGTTACAACCCACCCAATGTCAAAAACAACCAGAGAAGGCTAGTCATCTTGGATAACATAGTTGAGAAAACTAAGAAATTTAATGTTATCATTCCCCAACATGTCCTAAAAGTAGCAATAAATTGGTATAAAAGTAAGCAATTGCACGACTTGATTATAAAATTAAGGTTCTTGATTCAAATTAGAAACAACTAACTTTATAAAAACTAAAAGAAGCTTGCAACCAAATAGTAGAGAAAGACATCAATCCCCATGGGGGTTCCCATATACGATGTTATACAAAGCATCATATGGTGGTACCAGAGCACAATAAAAGGAAGCAGGTTGCCTCCATTTAGAAACTTTCATAGCAACCCCGATGCGATGTAGGATGCAACGAAATGGGAAACTAAATATCTCGAACTGTGGCATAGACTAAGAGAGAGCGAAGAATCATGAATGTATGACAAAGTAATGGTCTTCATATTCAAGGACAAAAGGGATAAATAATTAATAAATATACGCCAAGGTAAGGACATCATGTAGGGAAATGGAGAAGAGACAAGTGTAGGGTGAGCAAGAAGTGTTTTGAACCATTTATAATGAACCAACCATGGTCGGAAGTGAACAAGATTGATGAATTTCGCTTTATAAAAATATTTCATGGAGCATCTTCTGCCACAAGCATTCTCATCCTTTTCGGAAACTCTAGGCTTATCTCAATGATAGTATGAATCTTGATTCGAGGTGTACGAAAAAAGACCACTTTAGCTGCGCATAACAAACAACCCTAATAGCAGAAATGATTGCTAATATCTTCAGATATGCAGTTAGATGATCAAGACAAATGCTGCAAAAATCTAGATCTATGCATTAGAAGACATTAAACAGTAGAAAAATAAGATTTACTCCATAGATCCAATAGACAAGACAAGAATATATCCAATGAAATTTTTATTAATGGCACCTGGGAGGAAAACACAAGAGGGTGTTCCCTATTCTCCTCAATGGGATGGGTTCTTGTAAGTCCTCAACACTTCATATTTAGAATTCCTCTCTCTTGATGGTGTAGAAAACCCAGACAAAAATGGAAAAATATGGCTATGATAATGGATCAATAGCCAGACCAAGAGTTGAGATCCAGAGTGATCTTTAGGCAACAAAAGGTGACAAATGAATGGGAAAACCATTCTATTTATAACAAAATATTGAGTTAGTCTAGAGATTGGTGCATAATTAAAATATTATTAACCAAATCTAGATCCAACTTTTATGGAATATTTTATTATATTTTTTGGAGGGAAAAGGAATTTGACTTGAGTCAAATCCCCTTATTTGTAAATAATAAATAAATAAATGATTTATTTATCATTTTAAGGATATGGTTGTGTAATAACCAAATAAATAATGATTTATTTAATTATTTAAGGGAGATTTAGTCATATTTAACAAAGAATATTATTTTTCATTTAAAAACGGTTATATTTTGTATTGTACCCCAAAATTACCCATTTACAAAGACTTAAGACTCAATTCTTTTTTCCTGATAAACCCTCACAAGCTTCCCCTCTATTATCAATATTATCAAAGATTGGATCTTCCTGGATTCTTTAAGCCATTTCATCAACAAGATTTCCCCTAACTTAAAGACACAAACAAACTGATGGAGTAAAATACAGTAAATCATAATTCACAGCTATGGAATTAATTCCCAACTTGTCCTCTCGTTCCAAACTAGAGTGCCTGCAGGGAGTTGGGCAGCTCTATTTGCTTCCACATCTGCATCTTTATTGTTGTTCCGCAATACATGATAGAAGCTCACCTTATAAAAGGAACTGGTAATCTTTTTAATCCTCATCATCAACCTGAGGAGTCTAATATCCTTTGGGCTTGTATTCTCCACTAGCATTTTTATGATAGTTTGAGAGTCCCCTATGATTGTTGCCTCTTTGATTTCGAGATGTTGCAGGATCTTGAGACCTTGAAATAGAGCCAACCCTTCTGCTTGAGAATTGGTATCCTGGCCTAGTCCCCAAGCAAATCTGTGCTCGATATGGCCCTCTATGTTCTTGATAACTCCTCCTACCCCTGCATTTCCCGGATTTCCTTTTGCTGCTCCGTCGAAGAACATTGTGTAGCTGGCCAAAGTCTTGTTCCATATGTCAAAATCTGATTTAGATATTTTGATCTTCCAATATTTTTTCTTTTCCTCGTTTAAACCTAGACGGGAGTAGTGTAATCCAAGCATTTCACCCCACTCCAGTTCTCGAGAGGAGAGATTCTCATCTGATATAACTCCCACATTTTCATATAGAACATATTTAAGAATGCTTTTGATCCTAGTTGTGACAACCTAAGCATTGTGTGTTTTCCCTTGGAAAATTCTGCAATTTCTCTCCAACCAAATATTCCAGCATATTAGTTTTGGAAGAACAAGCCAGTCAGCCTTGAACCAAGCGTTGTTTGGAGGATGTCCAGGGAAACGATTGGACCAGCTAGAAAACAAGTCAAAAATGGAGGAAGGAATCGTCATTACCTTAATCCACAGAATCAACACTTCTTTCCAAACCTCATTAGACAATTTGCAACCCAGCATAATGTGTTGTGCATTCTCCTCACATGATAAGAAAAGAGGGCAACGAGAAGGCCCGTGGAAGCCTTTCTCTCTAAGGTTGTCAGCGGTAAGGATACAGTTATGGAAAAGCAACCAATTAAACAAATCAATTTTAGGGATCGATTTCACGTTCCATAACCCTTTCCAAAGCGTCGGACAAGGAGGGACATAAGGAATTGCGCAGATCTTTTTGTATCCTTGTGCCACCATGTAAGCTCCGGAATTTGACCCCCATCCACGCTGATCGTGCTTCACTGCACTGATCGGAGCCTTCCCTTTTAGATTGTGGCACAACTGCTGCCATGCACACTCGAGCTCTTTGGGTAGCTCTGGTCTTTGCCATCCCATCCAAACATTCTCCTTCCACTGGGAGATGCTCCACAATGAGCTCAGACCTGCGTTGTTCATCCAAGTTCGCAACTCCTTTAACTTGTTGACATCCTTAAGAGGCACAACATTCATTACTCTGTCCTCCCATATGTCAATTGACTTGCCATTCCCCGGTATCCAATATAAATTTTCCTGTATGAGAGAGTGAGCTTGCATGCACAGCTTAAAAATCTGAGACCCATTTTTGGCAAGAGAAGGCCTGTCCAGGCTTCTCTTCCTTTGGCCTGTAAATTATTTCTTCCAGAAGACATGTTGAGCCCATCCGACCTTAGGGGAAACTTTCCTCCAGATAATTTTAGCCCCCAAAGCTAAGTTTTGCTTTCTTAAATCTTTGAAATTCAGTCCACCTTCCAAGAAGGTTTTGATGACTTTATCCCAATTGACGAGCGACATTATGTTCCTGTTTTGCTTTCCACCTTTCCAAAAGAAATTTCTTATACAACTTTCCATTTTTTTTAGGACTCCAAGAGGAGCAAGCATAAGTGAGGCTTGGAAAATAGGGAGGTTTATCAAGACTGATTTTATAAGCATAGTTTTCCCTGCCAGATTAAGCCAAGAGAAGCCCCAAGCTTCCATTTTGGATTTGAACTTGTCAAGAAGAGGGATCCCATCCTTGCCCAGAGGATTTTTCTGAAAAATCGGTAGTCCAAGATACTTGAAAGAGTTCCATATAATAGATCCGGCAAATCCCCAACTTCTAGAAATTGCATTCATCTCACATTGGGTCACATTCCATCAAAAAATGTGACATTTCCCTGTATTCAGACTGCAGCCAGAGGCATCATAGAAATCATCGACAACCAATTTAAACTGCTTGGTAGTATGAACAGTAGCAACCCCCATAAGAAGCGAGTCATCAGCAAAGAGGGCATGATTTATCACTTTGATCCCTCTTGCAATTTGGATTCCTATTATATCTTGATCAAGCCTTCTTTTTTCCAGAAGAAAACTTAAAACTGAGGCATGGAGAACAAATAGCAATGGAGAGAGAGGGCAGCCTTGCCTCAGCCCTCTCGATGTTTTAAAAAAGGCCGCAGCTCTTCCATTTACCAGCGGGGCAATCCAAGGCTCAGAGATACAGGCTTTGATCCACCTAATAAAACCAGATCCAAAGCCAAATTTTTCCAGAACTTTATAGAGAAAGGAATGCCTAACACTGTCAAACGCATTTGCAAAGTCAAGCTTTACTATCATACCTTTTTCTCTCCTCTTCAGACTTGAGTGAATCGTCTCCTGGACAAGAATAATGTTGTCTGTTATTTGTCTTCCTTGAATAAATCCCCCTTGTTTCTCTGGAATGATAAAAGGAAGGATCCTCTTCAATCTGCTAGCAATCACCTTGGTGATGATTTTATACCCAATATTACATAAAGAGATGGGTTGAAACCTACTAAAAGAATTAGCCCCCTTTTCTTTGGGAATGAGAGCTAAGAAGGTTGAGTTTGTGCTACCCCCAATCTTCTTATAGTCTTGGGATTTCAGAACCATTCTATGAAGGTCTTTTTTAATAATCTGCCAACAAACTTGACAAAATTTTGTCGTGAACCCATCCGGGCCTGGGGCTTTATTCGGGTTCATGGAAAACAAGGCCTTCTTTATCTCCTTCCTGGTAACCTTAGCTTCTAGGATCTGATTCATTCTAACAGAAATTTTGAGCGGGATCTCTTCTAACATTCTATCACTATGCCCCTGTTCCTCGCCTTCACTAAAAAGGTTTTGGAAGTGAGTGAATGCAGCCTTCTTGATGCTTGGGAAGTCTCCATAAGATTGGTTCCCATCATTAATTTCAGTGATAGAGTTGAACCCTCTCCTAGCTTGGGCTTGCTTGTGAAAGTAAGCTGTATTTCTGTCTCCAGATTTCAGCCAGAGGCTTCTGGATTTTTTCCTCCAATATTCCTCGTCCTATCTACAAGTAATATGGAACTTGTGTTGTAGATCTTCCTCAATACTTAGAGACTCCCTTTGTATTTCCACTTCTTCCATCAGGGTTTGATGGGATTCGAGAACTGCTTGGGCTTTCTTCCTTCCTTCTGCTGGACTAGGAATGTTTTTGGCCCAGCCCTTTAACTCGATTTTTACCCTTCTCAGCTTCTCCTCCCAAACAAAAAAAGGGGAACCCATGACAGGTCTTATCCAAATTTCCAAAACCCTCTCCATGAAGTCCTTTTGGTTTATCCATAGAGGACAAAAACGAAAGGGGATAGGGCCAAGATTTGACTGGGAAGATAAGGACAACATTATCGGTTTATGATCCGAAGTACTACTAGTAAGAATACTCATCTTGGCATCTAGACCAAAAAGAAAATAGGAACTTTGAATAAGAAACCTATCAAGCCTAGCGGCAATATGCCCAGGGCGAGCCCTTTTATTTGACCAAGTGAACTTACCAAGGCACGGCTTGAGGTCGATCATATCCCATTCATGGATAAGGTCCTCCACCCATTCCCGGGTCGGTTCCCTCACAATGCATCCTCCACGCTTTTCCTCATGACTTAGAGTAATGTTAAGATCTCCAACAATAAGAACATTTTCTAGATCCTCTTCTTCTGCCATGTTTCTCAGGGACTCCCAACAGGTTTCTTTTTCCCTGCTACTAGCTGGGACGTACACATTGAAGAGACTAAAAGTCTCCATTGATTCTTGGTGTTGAAGTTTTGTAAATAGCCAGTGAGTATGTTCCTTTTTCATCGTCAACCTGAGCTTGGAGGAGTTCCAGAGAGTGCCCAAGCCTCTCGAGGCTCCTCTGGCTGAGACAGCCAAAGTCCCTCCCTTGTTCCAAAATTTCTTGCTCCTTTGAAGGAACTCATTTTCCTCCAAATTTGTCTCCTGGACAAGCATTATGTCTGGGTTTTCTACCATGCTTAGGATCCTCATGGCTTCTTCTTTCTTCTTGCTCCCCAAACCTCTGCAATTCCAGGAGATCACCTTCATTATTTATTTTTGTGAGAGTGTGGGCCACCCTTGGGGCCCTGTCCCTGATTTCTTGCCACCTTTGTATTTTTGCCCAAAAGCTTTTCTAGTGTAGGCTGGCTTCCTTGAACTTTGTCTTTGTACGTTTCTTTGTCTCTTTTTTCCTTGGAGGACATTCTTCCTCTTACCGACCTTCTTACCGAGGACTGAGAGTCTCTTATCTCTCCTTCCTCTTCAGATTCTTCTGAGCCTTGAATGTCCGCCTCGCTCTTAATGTGCTTGTCTCGAGATTTTCCTATTTCTCCATCCCCTTGTCTTGCCACATTTGCTGCTGCAGTCTCATTATCTTCTTTGTCTTCCAACCTTACTGTCTCCACTACTGCCTTTTGAGGCGGGTCCTTTTCATGTGTTTCTTGCATTTCGGTTCCAAGAGGCCCAAACATGTTCCCCAAATCATTCACATGAAGGGTTTGCTGAGAATCACTAATGCCTTTAGGTTGCTGCCCTTTGCTCTTATCTTGATTTGCTGGCTTAGAAATCTTGGGGTTCGCTTTGGATTTCTTGACCTGCTTCCAACCTTCTTCTTTATCCTTCTCCTTCTCCTCCTCGTTCTTCTTTGGACAGTTTCTGGCAAAATGCCCGTATTCGTGACACCCCCGACATTTGAAAGGAAGCTGTTCGTAGTCCAGTTTTTGGATATGAGACCAGCTTCCAACTTTAATTTTTATGGCTTCCGGCAGCCCAACTTCCAGATCCACCTCCACACAGATGCGAGCACAATCGTATTGATCCTTATTGTTTGCTCTATCGATGAATTTTCCCAAGGAGTCCCCTATGTGTTTTAGGGAGGTCCAGTTCCAGCAGTGGATTGGGAGATTGGGCAATCTGACCCATACAAGCACAGCTGAGGGAATGTCCTCTGCTGGGTCGAAATCCGGAGTCCACTTGTTCAGATACAGCCCTTGCGGTCCCATAAAATAAGGTCAATTTCTAAATATCAGTTCCTTATCCTCTTTAGAGGAGAACTTGAACAAAAAATAACCTCTGCCCAGGAAATAGGAAGTAACATTTTGGCTTATAAGGGGTTTCCAGTTCTTAATCACCCAGGCTTCCGTGGCTTTGGGGGAAGGCCACAGGATGGTGAATTGACCAACAATTGCACGTTCCGTCATGGTCAGGGCAACCTGAATAGGGTCGTCAGGCGGAAGAGTGACCTCCGACATTTCTTCAAGTCGTTTGACAAACTTCGAGTTTGCAGCCTTCTTCTTCTTGGGAAGAGAAGCGATGAGAGAGCCGAAAAGCTTCTACTTCTGGAGACAGTGGAGGGGGAGGAGGCGGGGAGCCCTAGTCGAAGCTGACTCCTCCATGGTTGCCGTGCCTGACTGCCTCAAGACAACTAAGAAGAGAGCAGCGTGTTGAACAATTTGTTTTTTCCTTAATTATTTCCTGGATAAATGTCTTTTACTTTGTGTGTATATAATATGGCCAAGTAATCTTCCTCTATTTAACAAAAAATATTATTTAAATAATGTTTAAATAATTATTCTTAGAAAATAATAAGATAAATAATGATTTATCTAATTAATTTCCTTGTTTTAGGTTAAATATAACCAGGAATATTAATTAAATTGTTGTTTAACTAATTATTCCTTGAGGAAAATCATACAAATATGGATTTATTTAATGTTTCCCCATGGGGTTTCCTGTTTAGACCATAAACAACTTAATAAAGGGGTTTACTAAGTTATTTTTCATAGTGAATGTGATTTTGCTTGGCGTAAAATTGGTCTTACTTGGTGTACTTGGGTCCATCTAATAACAATGGATTAAATTACCAAAAAATGGTGTAACAAATTGCCCCCCAACGTGCGAGCATTAGGAGCTAAATGTATGATCAAAGTATGTTGTAAGAACTCAATCACTAGACAAAAACGGGGAAGTCAAAGAGAGAGGATTGTGAGGTAGAACAAAGTGCTGAAAGAACTAGACCCTAAGGAGGTTACTTGCAGGTGTGACAAGTATTTTTTATAAGTGAGTACCTGCTATAGGCAGCGGGTGAGGCATACCTATGCCTGCCGAGTCAATAGTACAGACAATAAGGCATCCGGAAAACCACGAGACAACATAATGTTTGCATAAACATGAGCCAAATAAATAACATGATAATGAATCCCACATACATATTGTGCCTGGGATAACAGCGAGGACTTGTACAATGATATCTTAGTGCATGAGATATAAATGCAACCTAGATGCCCCTGAGAATAGGAAAGGGCTCTAAAAATCTGGCTGATACATGAAAACAAAAATGCGTTTCAAGCGGCTGAGGACGACATCATCAAATTTATGGAGTTGCATTGAAGGCTGTAATGAAGAGGTCATCCGAGTGTGTGGGGGGGCTACCTATAGGGCCACCCCCTCATGAGGGCTGAGACATCTCACAAACACCCAAGAATCATCGATTTCACCTGCTGCATCATTGAACCGTCAAGTATACAGATCTCGATCATGCTGAAAGGAGCTGGAGCTGAGAAGAAATCAAGTCAAAGGGAAATAAGGAGTCCCTTTGCCTGATATGAGGCACCGAACAAGAGTGGAAGATGGAACCAAGGTACACCTACCCTCTAGACCTATCTTCTAGAATGAATGAGTTGATGTCAACAGAAGGAGGTCCACCATAGGTGATGCAATAAGGGATCCTCAACTTAGGCACGAGAGAAAATAGTAGAGTGACTGACAGAACGACACCGATGATGATGATGAGATTGGGGGGACTGAGTAGTGAATGGAAAAATTCCCTTGTTAGAGCATAAATGGCATGGATGACCTGGCAGTGCCTGAAACAATATCATGGGGGATAGGGGATAGTGGGACTGAAGGTCATAATGTGCGACACGAGAGAGGGACCAAGCAATGGAGGATGGAGAACTATGGCGGGATGCGAAGGGACACGAGATAGACTCCATGAAAGTAATGATGACTCAACTCGGATGCTCTAAGCAAGGGTGACTCGATGGTGCTACCACACAGAAAAAAGGGTCCAATGGGGACCGTCAAAGCATGGGTAAAGATGGTAACTCACGACGAAAGTCGACACGAGCATGGACAAGTATGGGGGCAACATGGTGCCCCCGGTACGAGTGTTTCATGTGAAGAAATTCGATTTTGAGGAAGGGTGAAGTGGCGCTTCTTGGATAAAATGTGTCTTGGTGAAGTATCAAATCACTAAAAAGCATGGGATAAATATCTAAAGAAAATAAAACATGTGTTACTAAAAGGAAATGTTAAGGGTAATACTTATTTAGATAGAGTGCATTGCGAGGATTGGGAAGGGGATGGCCTTCGAAGTCCTCTAATAGATATGCTCCCTTTCCTAAATCCTTACTAATAATGTAAGGTCCTAGCCATAATGATCCAAACTTCTGATGAGCAAGGACATCATGGGCCTGGTCATACATTAGAACAAGATCACCTTCGTGAAAAGTACGAAGTTGTAATTTTCGGTCATATTGAGCTTTGGTGTGTTTCTTAGCCACCTCAATGGTTTGCAATGCAACACTGCTGTCTTCCGAAGCGCGTTCAAGCATGATAAATCTCTGTTCTAAAGGTTGGGTTTCAGGGAGAATTTTGACGGCGAGATGAGGGGAAGGGATTTCACACTCGATCGGTAAGATTGCCTCCTATCCAAAAACAAGGTGGAAAGGAGTGAACCTAGTGGCAGTTTTGACAGAAGTTCTATAGGCCCAAAAAGCAGGGAAGGGAATAAGATGCTAGTTGGTTTTGTGCTTATCCACCATCCATTGAAGTATGGTTTTAAGAATTTTATTGACTTCTTCAACTTGGCCATTACCTTGGGGCTAATAGGAGGAGGAATATTGGTGCTCAAATCCCAACAGTGAGGATATCTCTCACCATATCTCATCTTCAAAATTTCGGCCATCATCAGAGACCAATTTTTTTGAAACTACGAATCGAGCGATCACATGGTTAAAGAAAAAGAGGGTTGTGATAGCTGCCGTGTTGTTAAACATTGGCATGGCCTCAACCCATTTAGTGAATAGCCAACCGCCACAATGATATACTTATGGTTACCAGCAGATGACGGTCGAAACTCCATAAATTCTATGGCCCACTTGTAGAAGGGGCCAGCGGAGATGATAGGATGGAGGGGAGCTGGAGGGGCCCGTGCCTTGGGGGAAAAATGTTGGAAATTGGGGTAGTGTTTGACTGCCTCAATGAAATCACCAAAGAGATAAGGCCAAAAGTACCCAACGCGCATAATTTTCTGGGTAGTGGCCAGACCAGAGAGGTGGCCACCATAAGCATCGCTATGATAGGAATTAAGGACTTTTTCTCCTTCAGCGTGTGTGAGACAAAAACTAAGGACAAAATCTACACCGCGACGATAAAGGTCATCACCGATAAGAAGGTAGCGGGGGGCCTGGTGTCGGATACGTTGTCGAGAATCACAGTTAAGATGGAGGGTGAACTTTTGAGTTTGCAAATAAGTGAGGAGGTCCCCATACCAGGGGTCATTGGTGGTAATGGAAAATAAGTGTTCATTGGGAAAACCATCATTAATTGGAGGATCCTGCGTACCTATAGGTAGTTCAAAAATGAGCTTAGCAAGGGCTAAACCTTTCTTACTTTTTGGTGTGATAAATTCAACATCGAATTACTGGAGGATCACGATCCAATGGGCGTACTTCCCACTGATGATTTGATGACTCAATAGGAATTCCATGGGGTTGGAATTAGTCATGACCTTGGTGGAATGCATGAGGATGGAACGATGAAGTTTTTGGACTGAGAACATGACTGCAGGTGCTAATTTCTCTTTGTGTGAGTAGGACACAGGAGGTCCTACCAGGTTCTTACTGACATAATAGATAACATGCTCAATTCCGTTGTCATCTTCCTGAATAAGGACTCCAGCGATCGAGTGGGTGGAAGCGGAGATATATGGGATAAAATCCCTATCAAAGTCAGGGGGACGAATCAAGGGAGCAGATGTGAGAGCATGCTTCATGGCATCAAAATAATTTTGGGCATAGGCATCCCATACAAAAGGGATATTGGAGCGGAGAAGTCTAAGGAACCCATGTATAGTGGTGGCATAGTCAGGTACGAACCGATGAAGGAAATTAGCTTTACCTTGGAGGTTTTGTAACTGGCGTAAGTACGGGGGATAGGAAGCTCAAGGATGGCTTGAAATTTTAATGGGTCAAGAGTGATACCATCTTTAGACACAATGAAGCCTAAAATACGACTAGCGGGCACACAAAAGACACACTTCAATGGGTTAAGGCGGATATTATACTTGCGACATTGGAGGAAGACGGTCCGCATATCATGAAGGTGTTGCACCCGATGTTTATAATTTTTGGTAAGGTCATGTAAATAAGCAAGGATAATATGAGCCAGGTCATGTAAACAGTATTACATAGCCTGCTGAAAAGTGGCTCCTGCGTTTTTAAGGCCAAATGGCATGACTCGATAGGAAAAGGTTCCGCGCAGACTAATGAACACAGTTTTGAGTTGATCAGCATGATGGATAACAATTTGGTTATATCCAAAGAAACTATCCATAAAATATAGAATTCGTGCCCCACACACTCATCAATGATTTGGTCAATGAATGTTGTGGGGAAGTTGTCTTTGGGACAAGCTTTGTTCAGATCACGAAAGTTAGTGCAGACATGAATGGTGCCTTGCTTCTTGAGAACGGGAACAGGATTAGACACCCAAGTGGTGTATTCAATGGGATAGATAAAACCAGCCTGCTTGAGCTTATCAATTTCATCTTTGACAGCTTCTCGTCTGGAAGGATTAATGGGTCTCATATTTTGACAGACAGGATTGGCATCAGGCCATGTATCGATATGGTGTTCGAAAATGGCAGGATCAAGTCCAGGCATTTCTGAATAGGATCAGGTGAAAATATCGTGGAATTATTTAAATAGCTTGGTGTAAGCTTCAACCTCTTTCGTGGTGCAATGGGTGCCTAAAGTGATATTTTCTTCAACCCCTGGTTTGTCAGAAATGTCAATTTTAATGGTAGGAAAGATATTGGCCATATTTCCTTCTTCGAAAGCATCGGGTGCAGGGATAGGATTTATAAACCAATTGAATTTTTTAGGAAGGAATTCTTTAGTTTCCACAACATATTGGTCATGGGACTACTGTGGGAGGAATTACGCACGGTGGTGCATATCATTCCACGGAAATTCGGGATCGGTCAGTGCTTCCATAATGTCTTCATCGGAGTGAAAGATGGGTTGACTAGAGGAAGGGAGGCCACTTGCCGCGGTAGAGCTACTTGACTCATCATCATGTGAAGAAAGGTGCACATGCACAACATCATGGGGAATGACCGAAGAATAAGTTGATAGAGGATCTACTGATGCTGAGGCCCGTGGTGATCTTGTGCTTGACTCTTTTAAGAAGAGCTTCCCATAGCACAAATGCTACAATTGGATTTTCCTACCGCAAGATTCTACTTGTTTGTTTAAACTGTTTTGGAATGTTAATTACAACCTATTCCAAAACACTAGCCTAAGCTATGTTGGTGGAATGAGCCCTAGAAAATGTAAAATATCTAGATTGATTTTATTAACGCGTTGTTTTTAATTTGGTTTTTGCTTAAGAAAAAAGGTATGGAGTTGAAACTTAAATGATATTTGTGCCCGACTCAAAAATATGCTAAATTAATCTAAATGAGAAGTGAAACTCTTTCTTTTCAATGAATCTTATTTAAGGGAAATATTGAGAGATTTAACAACTTTCAAAGCACCAATTCTTTCATTGATAAACAAAATATTTGAAAAGAAGATGTTTTCATAAAGAACTCAATTTGCAAAAATGATCAATTACTCTTTTGAAATGAAATTCCTTGAACAATCAGATCAAAAACTACAATTCAATAAACAAACCATTTCCAAAAGAAAACAATTCTCTAAAAATTCTAAAAACATAAATTTCAAAATCAAAGAAAAAAATCTAATTTTGAAGTCTATCTAGAATGTTTAAGGACGTTTTCTCCTAGTTTGTGATCAGACTAAGAAAAAATTCTACTTATCTCAACAGAAATGAAAACATCCAAAATGCTTTGGTGTGATATCAGGCTTTAGTAAGCTAAAATCTCTTCCAGATTTGCAAATGAAAAAGCGAATCAATTTTCATAAAATTAAAGTTTGCAATGATCTTAATAGTTCATAAAGACAATATCATCATACCAGTAAGCTGAGGTAAATGAAGGTATCTTTGTATGGAGCAGCAATAAATTAGGGCAAAATCTCTCTTATAAAATGCAAATAAGATGATAAATCACACAAATGAAAAAGTTGTTGAAAAGAAATTCTCAAACAAGATTTGACAACTAAGATAGATATGGGCAAACACAAAGAATCAAGTAATTTGGCTCTAAAAAAGAGAATTTATTTTTTTTCAAAAAATTTCCATGGGTGCGTAGTTTATAGTGGAAGACAGAGTGCATGCGCACTATTTTGAACTAAAACTTGCGCAGGTTGCCACACTGTTTTTTGCTGAAAACCACGGAGGCAAGGAAAAACTTGGAAAAAATTAATAATCAGCTTTCTTTTTTAGGGATTCTTAAAATTTATCTACCCAACCCGGTTTTCAAAGAAGTCAAAATTAGAAAACTCTAAAATTCAAACTGAAAATAAAATAAAGAAAACTAAGCTCTAGATCCCCAGTGGAGTCGCCATTTTTTTATGTGGATTAGTCCCTCTTGCGAACAAGAGTGATCTCCCTAGTACTCAGCGAGTAGCTAGAAACAAACATCCATTTGAAAACCTTTTTCTCTAGATTAATTGCATTTTATAATTATTATAAGAAAGTAAAGAGGACATGTCCCTACCTTGAAATCCAAATGTTCAATGTAGTCTTTTATCTTGTTGCTCCAAATTAGCTTCTTCAATAAGTAGAACCTGCAATCAAAGACAAGAAAAAAGAATCAAAGCATCTGTAACATATAATAATCAAGAAAATCTAACCCAAATTAGTGATCAAGGAGTCTAAGTATTGATGTTATTTTAATAAGCATAACAACAACTCAATGAGAAAAAAATATCCACATGTATTATCTTGAATAAAAAGAGTAATCTTACAACCTGATGCCCTGATGTCATACAGATTTCTCACGGGGTCCTGAACAATCGTTCCTCCTTCAGTTTGATAAGCCTTCCCCTCTAAATACCAGCATGGAGTTATGGACACAAGGGTGTGATCATTCTCATGCCAACAATAAATTACTATTGTAGAAGGTATGCACTCTTATGAATTTCTTCAGCAACTAACATGTATGTCTACAAGCTACCCTTCAACCTGAAACTTGAGCTCAATTTATAGGGAAACGGAGGTAGTTTTAGTTCCATGAAGAGGGGGGTGGATTCCTCACATGAAGGGATTTGAGCTCCATGGACCAAGGGATAAGCTCCATGAGTGGAGGGATAAATCTCGAACTGATCGCGACTCTAGAAGCTTCCAGTTGGGAGAATATGCGACCAGCTAGGCTTCTAAAATTTACTTTTTCTTTTATTTTTCCTTTCGTGGGGGTGCGCAGGTAATAGTAGCAAAAAGTGCGGGGGTTGCCACAGTTTATTGACCAAACAGCAGTGCATGCGCAGGGAAAGGCTAGAAAAACTGCGCAGGTAGACTTTTAAGGGTTTTAAAGAGCTTTTCTCCAATTCCAAGACTTGATTCAGGAACGCTAAGGTTTTAGACTTCTAAGTGAACATGATATAGGTGGTGATAGACCCATATGAATAGTCAAATTTCATGGTGACAAAATGACATGTAACAGTTGCTGAAACAAATTTTCATATAGGGCTTCCATGATCTCATCGTCCATGAATTCATCATCTCCATAAACATTATCAAGATTTTCGATAAAACTATCAACATGTTTACAACAGTTCTGAACTAATATTAAGGATGACTATATTATTTATACCTTTCAAAAAACATGGTATGAAAATACTTTAAGCAGTAAATACAAGCAAGCGGCAAACTTTCATACCAAGATCAGGCTTCACCTTCTAGACTGGCCATGAATATCTTCATTAAGTAGTCTTTAGGAAAAACAATATTTAATCTACGCACATGCATGTGAAATCTCACCAGATGAAGATCGGCATCATTACCTTTCACATATTTGAACTTCAAAAGATATGTCATCCAATCAACCTGAGGCATCCTGTTCGGAAAACCTGGTATGTGATCTCAGCTCATGGGAGCATACCTTCGAGAAATTGAATCCATTTTGACAACAATGAAGTCACCAAGAATTTTTTTAGACTACTGGTTCTTGAAGAGTGGATTCGCCATAAAAATTATGAACCTTGGGATTCTTCGACACTGGAGTCGCCAGGTGAATGATTCAGCCTTAGTGTGTTCAATCATTGTTCACCATCAGTAATCAAATCTGATCTTTTTCTTTCTTTCCCAGGGGAGATTTGTCTTTTTGCCTTCCCGACAACGGCGCCAGTATGTTATCACTCCACCGGATCTCTAAGGCTGAGAAAGAGTTCAAACAGAGGTAACCACAACCTAATATTTTAGCTTGGAAGCTATCCCTACCAAGCCTGAGAGGGCTCTCTCCACAAATTCACAACCAAGAGGGTTGGATGAAATAGGGTTTTAGGCTAGGTATGAGTACAGGGATTTGTTTTTTTCAAATTGGTTTGTTGGATGGGTGAATTAGGTCAAAGAGGCTAGGTCAGGGAAAATAAGATTAGCATTGAATTCCATTCAATGGGGAAAGGTAGGTAGGAAGGCTAACACTTTAGGGTTTTAGGGTGAGATGGATCAGACTGATGAGGATCTAGAAAGAGCAAGGCAAAGCATGTATTCTTTCTAAACTGAAGAAAATGAACAAATTATGAAGATTTTCCCAAAATAGAGCATGAGAGATGTATTATGCTTATCAACTTGAAAACCAGCATATAATAGAGATGAAATGGATCATGAAACAAAACATTCATACATAATGAGACATAAGAATAAAAATGCTAAATTTCCATACCACAGGTATTCCAAAGAAATAACTGCAACTCTTTCATTAATTTCCTACCAAATATTGATTACACTAGAGTCTCTGATCAATGCAACAACATAAAACCACTGAAAATGAGTAAAAAATTAAAATATATAGACCTAAAACAACCTCTACAAACCTCAAGGGTTGAATCCCTAATTTGAGGAGTTGTTCCACCAAAAGTTGAACTGCATACCTAGAGTGTAGGGAGGTCCAAATGACTCATCCCTAACTTAAGTGAACTGATTCATTACACCTCATGAAGAATTTTTACCTAATGTATTTACCCTAGGTAACTTAAAAACATCACAATTACATTTACATCCATGAATTACATTAGTAAAAACATGATTTGCCAAGGTGGAAACAAAAAATGCAAAGAAAATTCAGAAAAATTAGCCCCCGGTCAAGAGCGCAGTGCCAACTTCAGTTCAACTTTTAAGGAGGTTTATGATGTCAAAATTGAGCTCTTGATAGCTCATTGGAAATAATGTCCTATATAGTTTCCAAAAATGTACTTAGTTTCCAAAAATTATGCGTTTTAGCCCTCAAAAAATCAAATCTCCCAACATTGTTCAAAAGTGCAGCGCCTGTGTGAAAATGAGGGTAGAGGTGTTTTTGGCCATTTCTCCCTGTCAAATTGTCCAATTTTGCTTTGAAAAGTTTCAAACTTGAATTTTTATGGGATTATGAATCCAATGGTGGTTATATTATTTTATTTGGAGGTCCCTAGAAAAAGTGCAACGCATAGGGAAAAAGCGCAGCGCCACCTCTGGCAAAAGCATAGCGCCTTAAGGAAAAGCACAGCACCTCCTTACAGGCCAATTTTTGAGGCCTTCCTCATCTCAAAATTGAGCTCATGATAGCTCGTTGGAAATATGTATCTCTTGGCTACACATCTGACCTATCAAGCACTGAAAATTATCAAGTATAGCCCTTCAAACATCAATTCTCCCAAGACTAGTAAAAAAGTGCAGAATGGGGGTGAAAAAATGCAGTGTGCTCTTGCATGCAACTTTTGGAGGCCTTCCTAAACTCAAAATTGAGATCATGATAGCTCATTGGAAATATATCTCTATATAATTATCATTTTACTTATCAAGAAAGTCATTTGGACACTCCATCAGGGATAAAAATTGATTTTCCCAAGTTTACTCCAGAAGTGCAGCAACTCTCTTATAGCAACTATATTTTTGAAATTTCTCCAAAAACATGACACATGTGTAAATATTGAAGGATTTTTTATTCCTTGACCTATTATGGACAAAAACCTCTTTCACTTTTGTAAAATTCATCACCATTTGGTCAAAAGCATAGTTTGAAGAAAAATTGAACCTATGTGTGGCAAATAATTTGTCCCTTGGAATGACTTCTTGAAAAATGATGGAGACATTATTTTTATGAGTTGGAATGGCCTCATAATTTTTTATATGACCTCCCTTATGTGTCCTTATCACTTCCCTCTCTTTTTCCTCCATGTAGTCTATGTTTTCCTCCTCCATGGTATTTTGGTCTAGAAACACTAGGGATGAGGAAATAGGAGTGGGGATAGGTCTAGGGAGTGGGGATAGGTCTAGGAAAAATTAGGGAGATGGGGGAAGGGGATATTGAACTTTGGGAGGTGGTAGGGTGTTAAAATATTTAGGGAATTTGGAATAATAATTTTATTACGGGTTTTGGGTATGGGTGCCTAGGAAATTTGGAAGCCTAGGACTTAGGGTTTTAAGGGAAATGGATTTAGGGACTAGGAAATAGTTATTTAGGGGTAGGGATATGGTTTTTAGATATGTGTGAAGGAAATTAAGGGTATTAGGGCATAAAATTTGGGAATTAGGAGTTAAACTAGGGTTTTCTCACTAGACAAATGCTAATTTCACTTAGAATCTAAAACACTATGAAATCATTTTTTATGAGTGCAATGAGGCAAAAAAATTGGTGTACTTACTTGCAAGAGTGTGTAACAAGAACTTTTTGAAATTTTGGGAGAGTTGGAGGTGATTTGGTGCCTGGAGAAGTCACTGAGAAAAAGCGCAACGCAGCGCCTTGCTTGGTAGCGCAGCGCATGTGGGAGAAAAGCGCAAGGCCAACTACTCTAAGCGTAGCACCTCTTATGTAAGCGCAACGCCACTAAAAGACTCGGCCTCTGACCCTTAAAATCGATTTTTACATCTAGGGAAGTGAAAGCTCGATGGATGGAATGACAAATGAGCTTCTTTGTGATGTCTTGGTGGTCTTTATACTTCTTCATTTGAATGAATTGGGCCTTGGGACCCACTATTTCTTTCTACACTTTCACTTTAAACTCTGAATCTTTACCTTTACATTTGACTTTTTCCTTGACAAATTGATCATTTGATGAATTTAGGAACTCTTTGATTTGACATTTTGATGCTTTGGCAAGTTGTAACTCTAAGTTAGCAGCTTTGGGAATCATGATACTTATTACATTTTGATGAAATACATAGTGAAAATTAAAAATTACATCTGAAAACCAAAATTACATGCTGAAATAAGAATTTTTCTTTACAAATCATCTTCATATGGTGAAGAGATGTTATTGGATCACCCTTTACTTGTTGGTCTTATGTAGAGGAAATGAAGTTTTATTGGACCTTGGAAACCCTAATGACCTAATGGTAACCTTGAAAAAATAAACTCCATAATGGCATGACTGATGTGATGACATGATGATATTGACTTTATGGATGGTGTATAGTGAGCGAGGTATGAAAATATGCCAGCAAGTAATAAAATTTAAGGAATAGTGATGTTTTTGGACTAGGGCTAACATCAGTGACTAAATGTTTTCATGACCTAGTGGAATGATAAAAAATTCTGAGTGGGACCCTTACAATGATATGAAAAGAGGATTTTTGATTACTGATGGCAGGATGCAAATACTGACACTAACACTAACGACTTCTTTCATTCTTGAATTCGATGTTCTACACATGTAACAAGTAGATCATCCACATAAAATAGTATGATGATTGGTTCACCCTGGACTACCCTGATATATAGGTTAGGATCTATAAAAATCTTGGTAAATCCCAGTATCAATAGGTATGCATCCATTCTTGCATACCAAGCTCTAGGTGTTCTCTTTAATCCATAGAGATATTTCTCCAGTATGCAAACATGAATCTCACTCTGATTTATTTCTAATCCTTGAGGTTGCTCAATGTAAACCTCTTCATCAATAGTCCCATTTAGAAAATTTGTCTTAACATCCATTTGATGGATGTTCCATCCCATAGTAGTATCAAAAGAAACAAGTGATATAATTTTTGTATATCTAGTTGTAGGAGCAAGATTTTCTTCGTAATCGATATCTTATTTATGTGAGAAGCCTCTTGCTACAAACCTTGATTTTCACTTATCGATGCTCCCATCTAAAAAATGCTTTATCTTATATATTCATTTTGAAGTGACTATAGATTTTTCACTTGGCCTAAGAATGATTTTCCACACATAATTCTTCATAATTGACTTGTATTCTTCATGCATCGCATTCCTTCACTATTGATTTCTAGTTGCATATTCATAGGAGGAAGGTTTAGCTTCAATGAGATTAATCATATATGTTGCATATCTAGAATACCTTTTCAGCTGTTTACTTTCCCTAAAGGTCCCATTTGTTGTGTGTCCTTCTACTTCTTATAGAGTGGTTCTCAAACAGGCAAGTCTCTTTCAATTTTTCAGGAACAATCACTTGCTACACAGGCTCATGAGGACCGTCAACATCTTCTTGAGTCAGATCTTGAACATAATTTTCCCTAGGTATATCCTCAAAGATAGGTATCTCTTCTTCATTAGAGTCGACTGGAACATCCTTAGATTTATTGTAAGTTATACTTTCATCAAAGATGATCCCTGCTTATCTTGATCTGACGATCCTCCTTAATATATATTTTGTAACCTTTTGATGAAGAACTATACAAAGATACCCTTTATACTAATAGGATCCAAATTCTTCCTTTTGTCCTTCGATATATGAATATAATCATGACACCCAAATATTTGAAGATGATCCACATTTGGATTCTTTCTTAATAATCTTACTTCGAGATTCATGTTGCTAAGAATATTATGTGGACTTCGGTTCTGCAAGTAAACAATTGTCGCACATGCTTCTCCCCAAAGGAATTGAGGGAGATCTTCATCACGTAACATAGCCCTGACATATTCTTAAATTGTTTTGTTCTTCCTTTTGGCCACACCATTATGTTTAGGATTATAAGGAACAATGACCTCCCTCTTAATCCCAACTTCCTTGCAAAAAACTATTAGCTCTTTAGAGGTATATTCCCCACCATTGTCTAGTCTTAGAATCTTGATATTTCTTTTTTTTTTTTCAGATTCTCCACTTCATTCTTGAATTCTTGAAACTTATTGAACACATTCTCTTTGTTCTTGAAGATGTATAACCAATTTTTCCTTAAGGAATAATCAATTATGGTGACATAATATTGATGCACAGCAAGGTATTTTACAGTCATAGTACCACACACATTAGAGTGTATGAGATCCAAAACTTCCTTAGATCTGGTATCACTTCTTGGAAATTTCTTCTTTACGTTCTTGCCTAGAGCTCAACCCTTATAGGTCCCTTCATTCTCTTCCTTAAATTCATGGATTCCATTGACCATTTGATTTAAATATGGAAAAACCTTATAATGAAGGTGCCCATACCTTCTATTCCATAGTTTGAAAGGGTTCACATTCAAGTGAACTAGGGCTTGATATAGAGTTGTGAAGAGTTTATATAATGAACTCGGAACATATAAGATGTTGTTGAGGCAAATACTCCCACGTTATTCGAGCTCCAACGAAGTAGATCCAATACCTTTCACTGGATATCTCTTCTTATCTACAATTTCGATTGAATGAGAGGAGTTTCCTTTTGTCAAATTCTGGAGTTGGCTACATTCTCCTATCATATGTCTAGAAGCACCACTATCAATAACCCATGCATTTTTTTTTTTGAAAGTTCTAGAAAAAGTAGAAAATAGACTCCCATCCATTACTTCTAGCTTGGAAATTATCTTCAAATGTATCCCTTGATGGATGTAGCAATATTTCTAAGAAACTTGAAACCCTTCTTCATAATCCTTGCCATAGTGCCAACTAGAATGTGATCTTCAGTCTCCTTCTTTTATCTTATCTCTAATACCATGTTGGAAAATTAGGAGACTTGTATATTATAGATGATTTTCCTTAACTTGATAATTACTTGTGATGTTATTTGGCCTTTTGTTACTTCTTTAGTTCTTGTTCATCAAGCAATTACCAAAACTATCAAGATCACAAAGAGACAAAGTAAACAAGATATAGGATCTAAGCTAGGGAAAAACCCCTCCAATGGGAAAAACCAAAAAGAAATGCTTCTCTTCTTATAGAATATTCTTACAATGAGACTTCCAAGACTCAAACACCAAATCCCAAAATCCTCCCAAGCACCAAGTCAGCCCCTAGCAAGATCTTCTTCAAGGCAGCTTCCAAACTTTGAGCTTCTGTGGCTTTACTCTATAATTTTTTCCCTACAACTACTTCTTAGAATTTTTGCCCTACAATTTTGGCATCCTGCAACTGCAACTACATACAAACCCTAACTTTTCTCTTATGGACAGAGAGAGAGAGAGATATTATACCAAGAAACTTCAATTCCCCATTCTTTTCTTCATCCTTCTAGCTCTTCTTCTCGCTCGTTATTGTAGATAAAACTAGTCATGAGAGAGTGTGCCAAATGAGGTCGAGCTCCTTGTATTTATAGCCTTCTTGAGGGGTTGAATAGCCCTCCCTTAGGCTGACTTGTCCTTAAATGGGATCGACTTGGTATTGGAGGAATACATGGCTTTTTCTTGACAAAATAATTTTTTTTTTGTTACAGTGAGGCCAAATGAGACTATAATACATGACATCATTTATTCTTTGTACTATAAATACCTAGAAAGACCTACAAGCACGAAGAACATGCTTTTGACCTAAACTTGAGCATGAAACTCGTGCTATAAAATTATTTTTTATTTTCTTTCTTTTCTTTCTTTATACAAAAACATACAATGTCATGATTACACATAGGTCATTATGAAGACCGAACCTAGTTACAATTTCAAGAACTTCACACGTGTGATTTCCTATGCAATTTTTGGGCAGCAGGGCCAAAATTCTGGGAATATTTTTCTGCGTAGCAGAACTAAGTTTCTGGGCATATTTTGGAAAGCCGAAATTCAGCCTATGTATAATATATAGGGTCTAAGTTGAAGGGAAAAATGTTGACTTGACAAGAGGGTTGTTTGACTAGGTTTGACCATAACATTGTTGGTCAATTTGACCTCATAGTTGACTGGTAGTATTAGGTGTATCTCTTGTTGAACTAAAGAATTTCTCTAAGGAAAAGGTTGTTGGGTTTTTCTGCCAAGTGTATTTTCCCCAAGGTAAATCTTTTGTTTTATTTGTGCATTGTGATCTCTATTGTCCTTGCATTTTTATGGTTGAATTTTTGAAGTGTAATTGCTTAATGATAAACTAGAATCATTTAAATAATATCTACACATTAGAGTAATTATCGGTGTTATAATTGTATCTATTGCACTTGAAAAATTAAGAAATTTACACCCACATCTATTAAAACAAATTATCCACCTATAAAAAGTCCTCCTTAACCTCACACCCATTAAAAATAAATCCATGCCATCAATAAATGAAGTAGAACACATTAGCATCCACCAGAAAAATTTAACCACAAATGTTAGGGCCTCCTCAACATCTAACTTGTCAAAAATAAATCCATACAAACCATCAATTAAGAAAAACAACCACATATCTTAGGTCATAATGGGCATCACGCCCATTGAAAAAAATTCCATACTATCTAAAAAACAAGTACATCTGCAACCTATCTAGGTGGAAATACACTAGCATCCACTGGAACAAATCAACCACCTATCACAAGTCTTCATGGGTATCAGAAACATTGAAAATAAATCCACATTGGCCAACAATGAAATAGATCTACCACTTATCATAGTTTAAAGCACACTCTCATCATAAGATCAACTAGGATTTCAACATATCAAACCCTTCATGAGTACAATTTCTCATTTCAGGCACAGTAGGGTTTCACCATCGAGCAACCACTCCCAGGTTCAACAACTAGAATATCTAGTATTCAAATAAAAAAAGGAAATATCAATCCAATATATTCTATATCATGTAGACATGTTGAGAATTAGGAAATTAATGCAAATTTAGAAATTTCACCATATTACTTTAGGTTCCTTGGCTCTAATTCTTGTGAACTTTCAACCTTATGGTTGATATGGAATATTCAATTTACAATAGTAATAGTGTGTTTCCCTTCAACCCAATTTCACTTGACAAAGAAAGAAAATAAATACCATACAAGTGTACTTGAATACCATAGTGCTAAAAATCTTGGGGCAATGCACTTTTCTAAGCATAGAACAGAGCTATCTTATCACAATAAATTATATCAACAACAAATACGCCTTTTCATCTTTGTGATATATGTTAAATCACTTAACCAAATTTGATATACATTATTTCCAATCAACATGAACATCAAAGGTTGAAATATACTCAACCATGAAGATACCATAAATTGAAAATCAAACTTCTACACAAAAAGGGGATAGTAAGAAATTCCATGTGTGTGCATGTGTGATGAAGTCCAAGTAAATACCACAAATTTATCACAAATTTGATATAATATAAACTCTCCAAAACCACTATAGAAATATAAGAAAATCCTAGCTACCAACTCCTGCTAGCTATGAATCTCTCCCAAATCCTGCTAGCTATGAGCCAATCCCAACCAAAGCTAGTCACTCAATAAAAAATCCCCAACATGTTAGCATCAACAACCACAAATATTCCTTCACACATGCACCAAGCATGTATGACTCAACCTCACTAGTCTATTTCCCTTGTATTACTTAATGATTACAAACCTTATCCATGCTACATCACATAAGTACATGGAAAAATGATGGTCATACTAGCCTCCATGTCTACATTTTCATCCTAAGGTTTGAGTCCTAAAATCCTAAGTTTCATCTTTTAGATCAAAATAAGCATAAAACATCAAGAATTCAATAATTAGGTATTCTTCCATGCAAGGAATCATCCCAAGCTCAAGAATTATCGATATAGGCTCTCCATAATGTTGCCCCGAGTTCCATACATCACATAAGAATAAGGTTACTAAATCATGAAACACATTATCTCCACTCTCCAAGTCTGATACTAGGGTAGAATACTTATTGCTCAAACAAGAGCCATGAGAACCATCATTATCTCCAATGTCATAATATTCTCTAAGTTTTACTCACACAACACAAACCCTAGCCTCCCACAAGTGAAAACCTAAGCATCACACTAGAGAAATCTCTTCAAGGAAAAACAAGCCATATCTCTCTTCTTGTCTTTTCTTAGGGCTTCCTCATGGACCCTAATGTCTTGCTTCCTAAAATAATTCTCCAAGACCCCCCCTAGGTTCAAGATTCACTGTGACATGATGCTTCATTGGGAGTCGCCTTTATACTAGTATACTTGACTATGTTGACTATTTAACTCTTTCGTGATTCTTGTGAATAGTAGGAAGAGTGATATCTATAGTGAAAAAAAAAACACTTCTTCAAGACAATACAAAGATAGAATAGAGTATAATGAATGATAATGAATACAAAATATATTTCATCCCTTCATATATAAAGTAGGTGAGGGAATATTACATAAAACAAAGACATAAGTCCATATAAGCAACCAACAAGGTAACCCCACACAGAGTGCTCTACAATATAAGGATGTAAATGCATCAAAACAGGGTTTATATAAACCCTAAAGTAAAACACCCTTCAAGCATGATTCTCCTTGGGCTCAATTCCCCTCCTCCATGATGGTGCACTCCCCAACAATTTATTGGTATAATGATCCCTCTTCCAAGTCGTATGTTATCCGAGTATCCTCGTGCAAATTTCTCCTCCTCTAAATGCATGCCACGTGTCCTCTAATGTGCTCAATGATCCTCTCATATGTGCCAATGTGGTCATTGAACTCTAATTCTCCTTGACCCAAGATTCATTAATTCAAGTGCCCAGGCTCTAAGGTGTTTATTACATGGTCCCAATCTCCTAGAGTGATGTTCCCTCCTTCTAGATAAGTACCTTCTCTAATTAATTGATTAAATCCCATATTGTATACACTAATGGGTTAATCATCATGCCAACCAATGAAACATTATTTTAGATAAGGGTTCCATGCTCTCACTTTAATCAAGGTCAGTCGTCCACCCAAATTGACACATCCCTATGTCCTCGAAGCATCACCAAGGGACTAGTGCTAAGTGAAAACTCTTTTGAAGTAGCCCCAAAACTAACAATAACCAAATAGACTAAATAAATAGAAAAAACATAACAATTCTACAAATGAATTCCATTAAAAGTTGGTGATGGATCAAGGTTCTTCTCATTTCACCCTATGTTGTTAAACTAACCCAAGACCTCATAAAAAATTGATACATGGCATATCAATTAAAACTATAAATTTTTATTTTACTAGCTTTTTACAAATCCTCATGAAAAAGGTGCATTTTATCAACCCCATAAACAAAACCAACTTCCATAGTATAATATGTTGTACAAAAGTTGTGTAATGCTATATTATTATTGCCAATCTTGCACATATGATTTAAAGCTAAAGAGGATGTTTGAGTAGTGCCTTTAGTACATCACACTATAGAAGAAGTCAATAATCCATAGCAATTTAACAAGTCTTTAAAGACATTGGTGTGTCATTTTGCATTCATTACACACCCATCTAGGCCCCATTAGTTTGTTAACACTGCTCTTAATTCATTGAGACTAGACTATCAACTATTATAATTTTAATTCCATCGATATCATAAACACTGCATGTGTCAATGTCATCATTTTTTTAAAAGCATGCAACATGATTGATTCAGATTTCTTAAGATTAATACATTGTAATCTATGCATTTTATCGAAGCTCCCACTAGTGTGTTGCTTCATTGATTTTTTCAACTAAAGGAGCAAAAAGATCAATGAAATTGATGTCATTAATCTTAGTTGTGAAGAGTTTTTTCTTTAAGGAAGAGAATTTGATATATCTTTAACCAATAGGTTTGGGGTTAACATTGATCCATGGTAGTACTAAATCTACTTCATGGTCTACTTGCACATACATTAATTATGTTTTTTCTAGGTCTTGGAAAATCTCTTCCTAAATTGTGAAGTTATTGATGACATGAATGTTGCGCTATGGTTAAGTGGTGATATTAAGTCAATAAGGAGGAGTTTACCTCAACCAGTCAATTGGAGTTTACTTTCCTCTTCTAAATATTGCTCAATTATGGATTATCTTTCCTAAATTATAGAGTTATCAATGAGATAACAATGACTATTGTTGATTGCACTATGATTCATCGATGATAGTGAGTCAGAGAGGAGTTTAACTTAACTAGTTAATGTGAGTTTTCTTTCCTCTTCAAAAGATTGATAAAATTAATTGATGTGGATAACAAATAAGATGGAGAAAGGGTGCCATTAGTTAACACCAATATTACAACTAAAGTCCATAGACCACTCATCATTACATTTCATCTTAGCAATAACATTTTTTGTAGAACTTGATCGCAACACTATAGAGCTTAGTGGGGGAACCAATTTCTCTGATTGTTTTCCATAGCTTAGCTCTAGGCATAACATCAACAACTTCTCTAAAATCACTAAAACAACATATGGGATATTATATTTTTGTCTATACAATCTTCTACAATAACCCTAAGGGTAACAAAGCAACTAATTGTAACTTGTTTATCCGTAAAATTTTCTTGTCTTGTGGCTCTTTTATTATTATCCTCGGGCCATCTACTAATTTTCTTTCAAGATTCAAACCAAATAATTTTGTTAAAAAAAACGAATCATAATAAATCAATAATTAAACCAGCAAACCTGATTTTCATATTTTAAAACATAAAAATTTACACTTTCAATACTTTTGTTATAAAAACCCTATTTGAAAACTTAATGGAAAAAACATTTACTATAAGACAACATAATTATACTCCCAAGCTTTAAGATATTGACTTGGTATCCTTCAATATATCTAACTTTACCACTGGTGAGACACTTATCACATATTGTATATCCTGGTTAAAGAAATCTTAATGCAAATGCTAAGTGGTGCAAAGAATTGAGTTATCGTGAAAGGAATACCATATTTTTAAGCTTTCATGAAAATTTTATGCCTTTTAGGTAAGTGAACTCCTTTTGCTGGCTCGAGAAATGCGATTATGATTAGAGGGATTCTCTTATAAATCAACTCACTTAGACTCTTTCAAGAGGTTAAAGCCCAATGCAATAAAGTGGAAGTGTTTACGCAACAGACTAATACTTAGGCTTTTTGAGTCACTTGAATTTAACTCTTTATTTTTTAAATTTAGTAGGAATAGTAGTGAAAGCTATAATTTCGTGTGATGAGAATATTGGTCATTAAAAAAAATTATTTTGAAGATTTTAGTTTAATTTAAGTTGATTTAAATAGTTCATATTGTATATTATAGATAATGAAGGGGTGTATTGTATTTTGTGAAGTGAAAGTTATTTGTTCGAAATTTTGTGAACAAAAATTTAGTTATGTTAAGCACTGGTGTATGCTACTTCAGAGTGATTTTGACGCAGTTTCTAAAATCACAAATCAAATCTCGAGAAATCAAACAACTTGACAAAAAAAAATTGACTAAATCACATGTTTCTTATAAAATAAATTGTTAAAAAAACTCATGTTGAACCACTTCTTTATATATATGATCAAAGAAACACTTACTATATATATGTCAAAAAAAGACGCTTTTTTTACCATAATTTTTTACATTTTCATATAGATAAAGTTATACTATTCAAATATTTTTTTGTCAAAATTATAGTTTAATATGGTTTAGTCTAACTTATAAACCAAATAGCTTTTTCCGCTCAAAATTTTATGATATAATTACAAACAAGATTGTGACTTTTTGTTGTTTAAAATACTATTTTGAAGGCATAAATAGATTCAGCACCCTGAAAAACCATTGAATACTAAAATTCCACAAATTAAACAACTTAAATTTCCATAGATTAAACAATTTGGTCTTGAAGATAAACCCCATTATAAAGTTCCAAAAGTTGACTAGAAAAGCATCTTATGTGAATAATTTGAAAATTTGCGTAAAAAAAAGTGAGTCAAAAAAATTACATTCAAATTTCTAAAAATCTTTACCAAATTTTAATTAAAATTAACCAGAAAAATTACCTAAAAATTATCATTTCATTTTTAACTTAAATTAAATCATTTAATATTAATTCAATTTGAATAAAAAAAATCCTTAAAATAAATATCAGAAATTTTCAGTAAAAATCACATATAAGAAATTTGTGTCGACGCATTTCGAACCAGCCAGTGTGGTTCATCATCAGGGCAAGATGAGAAATCTGATGAAGAAACCTATTTAAATAGAAAGGGACAGCTCCATCTAACCGTTGGAAAAATGGCTAGTTTAACAAAAATAAAATCTTTTATTCAAGTCAAACTAGTCGTTTTTCCAACAGTTAGATGGAGCTGTCCCTTTCTATTTAAATAGGTTTCTTCATCAGATTTCTCATTTTGTCCTGATGATGAACCACACTAGCTGGTTCGAAACGCGTCGACACAAATTTCTTATATGTGATTTTTACCGAAAATTTCTGATAAAAAAAATCCTACAATATTTATACATGATAATAAATACTTTAAGTATTTGAATAAAATACACACAACATTTAATATTTTTGTAATTGAATATTTATTATTCATGTCAATACTTCCACACAAAATCCAATAACTTTGACTAAATTGACAAACACTAATTGAATATTTCACACAAAATCCAATAACTTTGACTAAGTTGACAAACACTAAGCATTAAGATACAGTTTAAATTAGTTGACCAAGGGCTTAACGTTGGTCTGGACTCTTGACCACAAAACGAAGGATCACATGGTCTTGACCCCACCAGAACCTGTAACAGTCTAATTCTCAAACCCACCAATCTTGGGTCATGATTTACACTGAAATTTGATAAATGGATTATGATTTCATTTGGACCATGGTTTTGTTTATGATGTATGTGAGGGCAGGGTTAATCATCTGCTAAACAGTTTGGTTAACTAATTGGTTTTAAATATTTTTTTGGTTGTGACAAATTTTATTTTATTTTTCAATAGGATGATGATTAAAGATATCTGAAAAATTCTTATAAATATGAATTTAAGAATTGGTTTTGAATTTGGAAGTTAAAATGATAATGATTTCAACATTATAATTTTATTAATTTTATTTTTTTAAATTGATTTAAAAATGATAATAATTTTAATATTGTAATTTGATTTAGGAATTTGGAAATTAAGATGATAATGATTTTAACATTGTAATTTTATTAACTTATTTAATTTAAATTGATATAAAGATGATAATGATTTTAATATTGTAATTTTATTTAGGATAAAGAAATAGTTTTCTATTGAAAATACAATTTTAATTAATATTATGATTTTTGTTGTTATTTAAAATATATTTTTAAATTAATAAATAAATTTAACTCTATGAAAAAATTATAAAATATTTTAATTTTACAAATTAATCAAATAAAACTCAAGTTTTTTTAATTGTATTTTTGTTAAAATTAACTAATTTTTTTAAAAAGTCATTTCATAATTTATTAATTTAAGTAATTTTTATATTATTTAAATTAAATTAAATCTTAAAGATATAGCTTGAACAACATATTGATCAATTCCAAGATTATAGTTTGAACAATATATTGATCAATTCAATATTGTAGTTTGAATTTTGAATAATAAATAAATTAAATTTAAATATTTTATTTTTGCTATTTTTAATTGAGATAAATTAAATAATTATTTAATTTTATTTAATAATAATAATAATATAATTTTAAGTTGTAGTTTAAAATTTTTATAGAATAATTTAGAAATTTTGGTATTTTTTTTTGAAAATTTGAGTTACAATCGTTAAACTTCATTATTTTGGGTGTTTGAAGAGTTTTGTTGGTGCTGAATCCATTTTCATCATAAAAATACAATTCAAACACTCTAACTACCTAATTTTTTGAAAAAAAAAATTACCCAATTCCAACAACAACAACAAAAAACTACCACATTATTCTGTTGCGCCAATAGACAACTCCTAAAATTTTAATTGTAAGAATTTGTGATATAATTAATTGTTAAAATCTATATAAATATGCATACTTTACCTCTCTACATTATAACACATTCCATCCAATTTCTTTCTTGAATTTCCAAGATAACTACGAACGAAAAGTGTGTGGCACCATTGTCAAACCCTGTAGCGTTGAATTAAAGCACAATGAGTTCAGGAAAAAAGAAAAGATATTTGAGTAACTTTTTCACAGTATTTCGATGGAAGAGGTAAATAATCCGAAGCAATTAACCAGTGTGAGCCACTACTCTGTTTCTTTGTATCGACTACAAACCCATATGGGCCACGTTAGTTAAAGAATCCAAAGCATTTAACCACGCTGAACCATTATTCTGTCCCTCTGCATTGATTACAAAGCCACCTGGGCCACGTGGTTCGTTGCTGCTTTACTTCACTCAGGAAGAACAAATTTTCAACTGTCAAGTCAATGAGTCTAATCTGAATTTTCTCGATATCACAAACATCATAGCTGTCTATCTCGTTGATTTTTTATGAGATTGATCCAGATTTGTTCATACAAATAAGCCGTGATCTGTGCATTTTACTGAAGCTCCCTCTAGTGTGCTGTCTTCACTACATTTTGCTGCCAGGGGAGCAGAAAGCTTAGTGAAATGGATGCAGTGTGAAGCCACTGTTTCAAGAAGAAAATTTGATACCTCTTTGGCCAATAGATCAGGGTTAACATAGATCTATACTAATTTGATACCTTTTTAGCCAATAGTAAGAAGGTTAACACCTGGTACTAAATCTACTTCGTGGCCTACTGGCATGTACACTCACTGTGATTTTACGAGGCCCTTGATAATCTTTTCTTAAATTGCAGAGTTATCAGCAATATGATAATGGAGATTGTTGGTTGGACTATGGTTCAGCAGCAAGTCAGTAGAAGCCCTTGTTAACCTTTTCTTAAATTGCAGATTTATCAGTAAGATGACAATGGTGATTGTTGGTTGGACTATGGGTTAGCAGCAAGTCAGTGGAAGTTTATTTCAACTGGCTTAGATTCCAACTTCTTGGTACCCACACCTCTCTCATCTACTTGGAAATACCCAGGGTTTCCATCCAACTCCAACTAACAAGTTGGGTGATATCCGTAAACAAATATAGATGACAATGGTGATTTTTTTTAAGCTTTCCTTCTGGTGGGCAGCTTGTTGGGTTGGAATACTTCTGCTTTGCTTTGGGCTGGAGAGCTTGGCAACTGCAGGGGATGGTAAGATTCTGTTGTCATTTGCTTATCTACTGTATTGTTGGAAAAATCTCTGATCTTTTCCAAATTTTCCAGGTTGTGGAGTTCGGAGTTTTTCAACATTTTCAGCTTCAAGTTATGTCTGTTTAGTTTACTGGTTTCTCAAGTTCATAATCCTCACTGTTTTTTTTTGCTGATTACCAAAGTTGTGGACCTTACTGATTCTTTTGGCTGATTTCCCAAACTGATAACCTTCTTCCACTGAACTTTTTGCCAATGTAAAGTATTGCAACACAATTTTGTGGAACTAAAAAGCTCTGCAACTTTCAATTGCATATTAGAACCCGAATAAAGATGGATCTGTCCAAATGTTCATTTTCAATACACCAAATGCACTAGAGATTCAATGCACCGTGACACACAAGCAAACACAAAGTGTTGATGGATCCCACAGGGATTTGGTTTATAGTGCAGATAGCTAACGTTTGATGATATGAAAACCATGCAGGACTGCTAACCAACGGACACTTTGAGGACTCCCCGGACCCCAATTTTCTCAATGCAACGGTGATTGTAGGGGAGACGGTGTTACCAGGCTGGAAAACGGAAGGAAACGTTGAATACATAACCTCAGGCCAAGTTCAAGGCCACAAGCTGATAGTGGTTCCGCAGGGTAGACATGCTGTAAGGTTGGGGAACGATGGGCAGATAAGTCAGGGCATCGAACTGGACAGAGGGTCGATTTATGCTATCACCTTCGGCGGCGCTCGGACTTGCTCTCAGCTGGAGACACTGAATGTATCCGTCCCGCCCATCAGTGGAATCATAGATTTGCAGACAGAATACAGCGGCAAAGGGTGGGATGCGTATGCATGGGGATTTCGTGCAGATTCAAGGCAAGCCAGGCTTGTTATCATTAATCCGGGGATGGAAGAAGATCCCGCTTGCGGCCCCGTGATCGATTCTGTGGCAATAAAGAAGGTTTCAACGCCGAATGCTACAAATGGTATGAACATAGGACTTTGATTTCTTTTTAAACTAGTTCTGATCTTAAATCCAGGATCACCCCTGAACGGCACAGTACCGACCTGGTTTGAATGCAGGGAAACAGGGGATTGTGGGCCTCAGGGGTTTAAATAATTCTCTTCTTTTTCATTACCCTATGCTTCAACTGCATAAAATACAGGAAATTGTTTTTATTTAACAAAGCAGACTCATAGTCAGGTAGTCTGAGGTGTAGCCGTCGTGAGTTTATCACAATTAGGGTTTAGGGTATAGAATTTACAACAACTACTTGGCTCAAGTTTGCACACTTTTGCACACTTTTTATAGTTCTAATTGAGAGTACCAGACCAAAAAATAGGTGGATTATGTTAAAAAAAATGTAATCCAGAAGAAAAAACAAATTTAGATATAAATTCTCTCTTCAAAGCTATGAAAATCTTCTCATATTTCTGTTATTTTAAAACTGTCTTCTATACTTTTTAAATTAGTTGTCCAATGTCTGTTTGTTTAGCAAACAAGTTTAGTATGGGAGAGGATGAGTATTGTCTGGTGGAGGTCAAGATGATCACCTGTTAAGTGGTGCTGAGAATAATAAAAACTCCAGCTAAGCTGGCCTTATTAAAATATTGCCAACTTATTTTCATTGATTCAGTGGACAACTTATCCCACCCATTTAGTAGAATAGGTGTTTGTTGGGCTCTGAAGGGCGCTATTAAACAACAGCTGAATTGACAGGTCAATGGACTTTCATTTCATATGCAAATATGTTGCAAAAGTTGAAGATTCATATTTGAATTCCAATACTTGATAGAGAAGCTATTTGTAAAAGTTTAAGAGATGCATTCAAGTTTACAACTTTCAAATGCACATTAGATTTAGCAATGTCAGATTCAATGCACCCAATATACTATTAGGTGCATACACAACAACACATAAGAAATGTTGATGGATCAGTTTAAGTGAAATGTTGAACCATGCCAACCCAAACCCATGGCTGAGAGGTATCAAATTTCATGGTGCCAATCTCAATGTTTTTGCTGCTGGATCTTATACCACCTCTCAAATGTTTTTACTGCAAGTTTTATTTGGTATTATAGTCAAGTTTTCTCACAATCGTCTACTTCTTCATTGTTGCAAATGAAGCACCACCATGCTCTCCAAATCTGGATATATTTTCTTCCATCTACTGGGTTGCCAGATGAGGTGACTTTAAACTGATTTGACATATTAGAAGTTTCTTGTTGAGATAAATTTTGTGGAGATATTGTTGCTCTCAACATGTGATCCGGAGAGAAAAATTCTCCTCCACCTTCTAAAGGCCACTGATTCATTAGTCAATTCAACTTCTTTAATACATTATTTTATAACCAATCCACCCGTGACCCCTGCCTCGTACCATTCCTTCTGATTGTCAGTCACAGACTTGGTTTATCCTAATGCTGGTAGTTTTAAAACCTTAGTTGAGCTCTGTCTAACCCAGGTTTGATATGTAGTTTAAAGGATATACATATTTTAGTTCAGATCTGTCTAACCCAGGTTTAATATGTAGCTGAAAGGATATAGATATTTCAATTTTAATTATTACTTTTTTAACAATAGCTGGTAAATTTATAGTAATAAAAGCCTATAAAGGGCCTGTGGAAAATGCACACAGAAGGATTACAAAGCTGATATACCACCGATGGTGCTGTGGTTCATACTTGTTCAAAATTGGGCGCCTGGAAATACATTCATCATGCCAGTTTGATTGATCAAAAAACTATTATGCCTTACTGTGCATACAAGATTGAATACTCCTAAAATAACAGCTACTACATAAAACAGCAGAGATTTCAGATTGCTGGAAGTGGGAGGATCATCTTTTCCTTCTCCAGTTACCTCTAGGAAGTATGTTGGCTGATGAGAATGGACTGCAACAAGGTGACAGAGAAGTCTTGTCTGTTTGTACTTACATGGAGGATCGACTCCATGCAATCTTTCACTTGCTGATATGATGGCCTTTCACGTGTCGTCTCCATGGGGTTAATGTTGAAAATGCAACAAGATGATGGAGCTTAATGAAAAGAAATCGCCTTCACTAAGTGGGCCCGCAGGGTATTTTTGGCACAAAGTCTATTTTTAGACTATGTCTATTTTTAGACATATGGATCATGGTCTATGAGTTGCAGGATGCTATTTATGGATGATTGGTCGAGTTGGTAAAAATAGATGGACCTCTATTTTTTAGACATTGGGCGGAATCTATTTTTAGACTGCCGGGCTAAAAATAGAACAGTCAAATATTATTAACCCTTAATAATATTTAGACTATAAACATTATCTTTTCCTCTTGGAGCACTTCAGTTTGATGCTTGGATGTGGCACATACAGCTGACAGAAGGAAATACGCTTTTCCTAAGGGTTAGTTGAGCTATTGCATGGTTGACTTCAGTTAGAACTCATGTGGCAGAGTTTGGTGGAGTTGATGAGACAGTTGGTGGAGTTGTGTTCAGTTTAACTTAGTTGAACTAGTTGTATTTAGTCTAATTGATAAATACACTAGTGATGAGTGGTGTGAATTAATTATTAATTAATTCACTAATTATTAACTCATAAATCAACTAAAGAATACATCAGTTAACTGCAATGCATGGACAGTTCAGTGGAGACCAGTGTTAGAGGTGGGTGAAAGGGTGAGTGTACTATCAGTTGTGACTATAGCTGTGCATGAGATTTGCACACACATTGATTGAGATTGCCAATGAGGATTGCGCAGTACAAGCCAGTGGGATTCGAACTTGGATCTCATCATTATTCATCTTGGATTGCGCAGTAGAGACAGGCAGACTTGTGGAGGAGATTTGAACCTGTGACTTGTTCAGATCTGAGCTAGTTTGTTTGTAACTATTGGAGATAGTGCTGAGAGCTGTGAGGAGCTTTGCGCTATGTATTGTTGCATGTTCTCTATCATTATAATATAGTATATACAGATAGTTGGGGGTTTTCAGCTATCAGCTTTCCCCATTACATACTGTGTTATATGTGTGATTGATTATGTTTTAATGTGCGCATGCGACTGCTTCTATTTCCGCAAAATTGATGATCAATTGTAGAAGAGGTTATGTATTATGCATGAAGCTTAAATAGTGTGTAATCAGGATAATCTCGGTGAATAATTCAGCTATTATTCAAATTTCTACAGTTAATGAATAGGTTAATAGTAAGAATTACCGTTATATCACTAGCACCCCTTTTTTCCCTTGCTCTATTTGTTTGCATGCCCACTTCAATATTGTTTGATCTTAATACCTGGAGCCAAGAGAATTGGCATTTGGTATCCCATGATGCTCTTATTCTTTTAGAATGGAGTTGATGCAGGAGTCAGCAGAGTTTATCCTTTTATCATATGGTTTATTATCATGCTAGAATCCCCAAGCACAGTGAGAGTTGATTGTTCTTGGCAAGAATTAAGCATTGGAGAAGGGCATATGCTTCTGCTTAATTGTTGGACATTATTTCCAAGCTCCAGGCATAAGCATACACATTTGCATGTTTTGTGAACATCCATTAACCCCTATTTTCCCAAAAAACTGGAAAAGGAAATGAGACATAGGAATCGCTCAGAGTGCAGCCTGAAGGAGGCCGTCTCTAGAGTAGCAAAAACCAGGTCAAGGAAGTCTGCAACAAGGAAAAATCTTCGAAATGACAAAATGATGCTCTGTTTCACAATCGGAAACTCACCAGAAGTCCGCTGGATCAAAACAAAAGGACAAGCTGCAAGAAAAAAATGACCAGCATTAGAGGAAGAAAGCCCCTGAGCTGTTGATGGAGCCATTGACCAGAAAAGCGAACTGAATCTGCCGAGGCATCACCGAAGTCCCTCTTTTTGGAGAGTGAATCTGCCATAACATTCTGCTGATAAATGTGAGAGAATGAGATGGAAATAAAAGATACCTTCAGATGATTGATTTGCTCCAAAGCACCTCCAGAGAGGATTTTCCATTAGCACAATCAATGACCGTCCGAATCACCAACAAACAAAATCTCCTCAACAGCCAACCAAAATGCACATCTCAGCGACCCCCAAAGAGCCTCTGCTCTAATGTTGGTACCATACACCCCTGACCAGAAGAAATGGAAGGCCGGAGAAGTTAAGGTGCGGTGAGTTTGCTTAAACTTACGTCCAATATCTAGCTGAGAATGATATGCAGCCTTTATCTTCACAACCTCATATTTAAACCCAGATTTACATGAGTTTTCTTAAACCTATGTCTGATATCTAGCTTAGGGTATATGTAGCCTCTATTCATAACCTCATGTTAAACCTTGAAATGAGATAATTCATGTTAAACCCAGATTGAAATGAGATAATTTTTACTGTTACCACTATAATTTTCAGGTGAATTTTGACAATTACCACTATAATTTATGGGTTAAACCCTACACATTCCAACTCATGGCTCACAGGTTAAATTGAGAGGATTTGAATCTTGAATGACATACTTTACATAATACTTCATAACACAACCATGCCCAATGAACTATCCAGGACTTTCAAATGCATATTAAAAGCAAGATTAAATTTGTTTATTTAAACTTATGACATAGATTAAAGGTTGCATTTAAACCAGATTGAAATGAATGTACTAGTCTGGTATGCAGCTGCTTATGCATCTTTTATCTTCGCAACCTTCGGATGTATTGCATACCCAGATTTAAATGAGTCCCTTTAAATCTTTAGGTCTAACATGTAGCCCTTATCTTCAGTACTTTCAGGTGCATGTTAAACCCAGAGTTAAATCTGTTTATTTAAACTTAGGTATGATATATATTAGAGGTTGCATGTTAAACCTAGATCGCAATGAGGGTACTTAAAACTAGATCTGATATCTAGCTCACAGGATATGCAACTTTTATCTTCGAAACCTCTGGGTGCTGCATATCATACCCAGATTCGAGTTAGGTCTATCTCCACAACCTTACTTTCAGGTGCATATTAGATTTAGAGTTAAATTTGTTTATTTAAATTTAAGTTTGATATATAGTTTAGAGGATATGCCATTTTCAAATATATGTTTTTTTTTAATTATAGTAAATTGGTAATTTGTTGGAGTAATCTGGGTCCGACCCAAAATCATTTTTTATTAATTTTTCACCTAAATAAACTGGGTTAAACCAAGTTTTGATACTGTGTAGGATTATTTGAGTTTGAAGAGTTTTTCTCAATCTACTGTTAGGAATGCTGTTGAGTATTTGGTGAAGAGATCTGAAAATATTAGAACTCTTTCAAGGTTTTATATATAATATGAGAATTATTTGAGGTTAAATAATTTCAAACTTTCTTCCCTGAATCTTTTATTTGAATCCATTCTGAAAGAAATCTGAGCTAAGATTGGTTGTTGAATCCATTCTGAAAGAAATCTGAGCTAAGATTGGTTGTGTGTTTGCAGACCAAAACTTGGTGAAGAATGGAGATTTCGAATCGGGGCCATGGATTCTTCGTTACAGTTCGTTGGGAGTCCTGATACCTCCCACCCCTTACGAGGACTGGTCGCCTGTTCCCCACTGGATGGTGGAAGCGGGGAAGGCCGTGAGATACATAGACTCCGACCATTTCTGGGTTCCAGAAGGCAACCGGGCCATTCAACTCCTGTCCGGCATGGATGGTTCCATCGTCCAGTCAATATACACAGTCTCAGGCAACACTTACAGTCTTTCCTTCCTCCTGGGAGAGGCAGGAGACTCCTGCCGGGAGCCGATGGCGGTAATGGCCTCCGCCGGGAATCGAACCCAGGACTTCAAATACAGTACCAGCAGCAGGTATCAGAACATCAATATGACCTTTCTGGCCGATTCCGAGATCACCAGAATTGGCTTCTACAGTATGTATTACAATACCAAAATTGGGGATAACAGCTCTCTGTGCGGACCTGTTATTGATGCAGTTAGGGTCACTGATCTCGGACAGGCGAATTCCTCGGGATCGATCTCTGGATTATCTTTCAGGTTACTCTGCTATTGTGCTAATCTATTGGCGTTGGTATCCATAATGTTTTTCCTGTAAGCTAATTTGATATGATATATATAAGGTTCTATGCTTAAAGTCCTGTAAAATTTATTGGTTGTTGAGAAGAGGCAGCAGCTTATAAGCAAATGGCTTTGGCCGCCTCTGTCATATTATCTACTCAGCTCTCACTCTCTCATATATATATATTCATTATGTTTTGGCAAATAGTTGTCATGTTGCTTGCTTGGCTGTGAGGAGTTCTAGGCCAGCTATGGAGATTTGCAATCTTTTTTAGATAAACATACAGTGGAGAATGTAAGGAAAGTGGAAAATTTATAGGAGATAAGTTAATAACTGTTTGAACTAATGATCCTTACTGATAAATGTAAAAGGTTTGATATACAATGGGTGACCCCTTCAACTGCAGCAATGAGGGCATGAAATACAATGGGTGATCCCTTGAATTGCAGATAGAAAAAACTAGACAAGACATTGTTCAGCCATACTCTGAGTCCGGCCTGATTGCTGGCTAAGAGGATCACTTACTGAACAATAAATATGGAGACCTCTTATTTTCACTTCTTCTTTCCAACATTTTTTACTCGATTCAAGGGAGCATGGTTGAATAAGTTAATAACTGTTTGAACTAATGATCCTTGCTGATAAATGTAAAAGGTTTGATATAAACTGCAGCAATGAGGCCATGAAATACAATGGGTGATCCCTTAAATTGCAGATAGAAAAAACTAGACAATACATTGTTCATCCATACTCTGAGTCCGGCCTGATTGCTGGCTAAGAGGATCACTTACTGAACAATAAATATGGAGACATCTTATTTTCACTTCTTCTTTCCAACATTTTTTACTCGATTCAAGGGAGCATGGTTGAATAAGTTAATAATTGTTTGAACTAATGATCCTAAGGTTTGATATACAACGGGTGACCCCTTCAACTGCAGCAATGAGGCCATGAAATACAATGGGTGATCCCTTGAATTGCAGATAGAAAAACTAGACAATACATTGTTCATCCATACTCTGATCCCGGCCTGATTGCTTGCTAAGAGGATCACTTACTGAACAATAAATATGGAGACATCTTATTTTCACTTCTTTTTTCCAACATTTTTTACTCGATTCAAGGGAGCAGAGTTGATAGAGGCTTTTGTGAAGCTTCTCATCAACCTGTATCCATTTCTGCATGAGAGTTATCTGATTCATGCTGCTATTGCAGGGCTCCTAAAGGGTTGTCTGATTCAGTTTGCAGCATAGTAGAATTGTTGTGTGTGCATTTGTCGAAGTTTCATGTCCATCCCTTGCCACTGAAAAGGCAGTAATCTAAATCTCTGAGAATTCATGGAGCCAATTATGCTAAGAAATAACATACACATTTACAAATTTTACTGAAATGTTACACAAGAATCCCATTTATTAATCATCAAAAAGGGAGAGTTCTATAAACAACCACATGACCAGAAGATTTCAGAGAACTAGAACTAAGAGAGTTCTATATGTGTGTGTGCATGTCAAAATAGGATTATAGAGAGGGTTGGCCTTCTAAAATGGTCTTGGGTCGGCATAGCTATTTGGTAGCATCCTAATTGTAAGCATATGCAGAGAACATTGATGATCATGCATGTGGGACTGTTGGGTGTTTATTCAAACTCTAGAGCTTGGCACTCTCTTCTTGGACTTGATGGGCCAAATGTTTAAGGAGATTTATAATAAGGGTGTTGGTAAGAGTATTGTCCCTTGACACTATGGGGACACTACACACCCCATTCTTAGGTTGGTGTATACAATTGGCAAGATGTGGTCTGGCCCATATAATCCTTTATATTTATGCTTTATTTAATCAAAACCTAGATTGGTATAGGATGCTCAGATTAAACATTTGCATTTTTTGGAATCGCTTTAGGGATACCAATGTCTAGGTTTAGTCAATTTTCCCCTTTTCCCTAGTAAAATTTTAACTTTGGGATATGCATGCTTTAAATGGTTGGGCAAACTTTGTATTTCAATGTTGTATTTTCCCAATCCAAATCTTAGGTTGATCAAGAGATCAAGTCTCTTGTAGAAAAATGTTCAAAAATGAAGTTGCTCAGAATTGGTCCAAACCAGATGGACTGGAAAGAGCTCGGAAAAACGATCTTGTAGACGCGAACGGCACTGAAAACCGACACCGTATGAGAAAGTTGTTCAGCTTTGAAGTTTGCCAATTTCAGTAAAAAGATGGCCAAATTTGACTTTATAAAAAATTATTTTTATTAAAAAAAGAATATTCCACAGAATATTCTGCGAAATATTCCAGTGGCAGCCAATCACAAGGTGCCACGTGGCCAGCCTGGAGGCCGCCACGTGGCCCCAAGTTACAATGAAATATGGTTCAAAATTTTGGTTATACGCGGCAGGGTTCGACCCCGAGTCGGGCGGACACAAACGGAGCGGCCTAACCGTTGGGCCACGGTGCTGTTTGTTTAAACATTGGCGCCAATACATATTTAAAGTTTTGGTATGGCGCGTTATGGTTTGGGTCTTGGTCACATGGTTCCGCGCCCGGTGCGGAGGACATTAATACAATATGGTTGCAACTTTATTAAAACCCGCATTTAACTCCAAGTTCATTCAATTATTTCCATATGCTGCGGTCCTATGGACCTTATCCGTCAACCCCCCATTTCGGCGGTCAATTCGGCAGACCCCCCCAAATTCAGCACCTGTCTTCAAATTAGTCGGGCTATCTGGCAGTGCTCCACATTTAGTGGAGCTTTTCAAGCCCTAACTGGGCAAAACTTCAGTTAGCCATAACTTTGGCTAAGGAAGTCCATTTGGGATGATTTTTATTTTTATTTTGGGGTATTGAAGCATTCTGGAGCTGTTGGGACAGATTGCAGAGCCATCAGGGCGCTCTATCAGTGATTTTATCAGCGATTTTGGTTGTGAAGCCACTAGGGTCTGGTGAAAGATCAACTGTGTTGGACTATACTCATCCATTGGAGGTGAATGAATAGTCGATTTATACTAATTTCAGTCCTCTGTTTCTGAATTTGCAGCTAATTTTGCCTTTTGAGGCTTTCTACACAGTGTAATTTTTAATTTGAACATTAATGAAAGAGGGAAAAGCCTAATTAGAGGCTTTTGGACCCAGCAGAGGTAGCCCAAGAGAGGGGTGAACTGCTTAAACAAATGCTTACTGTTATGTTGTGCATTTTTGCTGTTATATTTTAGATTCTACTTCATTATACAGTAACTTTTCATAAGTTCACTTTTCCCAATCAGACTTATACAGTGAACAAAACTCATTAGTTTCACTTCAAACCACATTACTTCCAATGCAGAATACTTGAACTTGCTTATTCACACATAAAATTTTGATTAATGAATACTTTGCACATAAACAAATACTTTCATTGATCAGATCTATCTAGTGTTTACATTATATTTCTTTAGGCAGAGCTAGTATGTGGGCCAGAAGCTTTTGGTTTCATCCTTTCTAGTAAAGGTGAAATAACCAATAAAAGCCCCTACTATCAATCTCTGTATAAGAAATACTTTGTTCACACAATTTCAGATCATAGGTGCAACAAAATTCATAACAATCAAAGGGCAATGTATTTCAATGACCCTAACTAAAGTTGAGTTTGACACATAATGGAATACAATGTGCCTTTAGATCTAATTGTAGAATTTTAAACACAAGCTCAAGATCTCTAGACTAGCTAATGCAAAACAAGAGAAGAGAGAGAAAAAATGTTCAGAAATTTAACTAAGTAACCAAAGAGGCAGTTCAAAAAACACGGGACATTATATGAAAACTTGATGTATCATTATTAATTGTTCTTCTAAGAGAGAGAACCAATTTGAATCAGGTTGAGATTCAAATAACTAGAGTAGTTTCCTAGAATTAACTAGACAGCCAAAATTGGAGTGGGAAACCTTTAAATTATAAAAATATCTAATAAATGAGTGAAATGAAAGTAAATGGAGTAAAAAATAATTAGAACTAATATAATAACTCTCACATGCAATCAGTTCCCATGCAAACTCCAAACTCCAAAAATGGAATCAAAAGCCAACTAAAAAGCTAGTATGTGCATGGAAAAGCTTGTGGTTAAGGAAATCTCCCAAATAAGAGAGGCAATTCATATTAAGAACCTTAGGGATGAAATAATGGAGAGGAAATTGCCAAGTCTCCCAATCAGTGCCTAGTTACTGCCACATGTCATCCTAGGTGTCACCCCCTTTTCCAAATAGACTTACTAAAAATAGAAAATGTTAAAAATAGGAGATGATCCCAAATGATAGGGAATGTCTAGTAGTGAAAGAAAAGTGGTCATATGTGCCCCTAATAAAATAATGTATGGAAGAGGGTCAAATGATGGCTTGAGAGTAGGTCTAGATGAGATACCGGGTGCAATGTATCCCACTACTAACTATATCGACATTTTTAAATTTTACCAAAGGATTTTCAATTTGTTTTAAACGTTAATGAAAACCATTTAAAAGGGAAGGTTTAACATGCATGCCTACATGGAATGGAGATGGAAGGTTTAAAATCTATTTTAGCAGTGGTATAGTACACTTTCCATTTCAATACTCTCCTTTCAAACACATTCAACTTTAAAAATAATAATAATAATAATAATGAACTTTACTGTCCTCTAACCCATGTTTAGCAAGCCTATCTTAGTTTTCATATAATTAGTTATGTTAATGTAGATTGGGTAGCATACATAAATGATGTTATTATTGGAATGAGGGAGGATGCTATCTATCAAGGAATTGAAGTGAGCGAGAGAGGATGCCACCATATCAACCTAGATGCAATGTTATTATTGGAGTGGCATATGAGTGAGGAAGGATGTTATCAACTCTATTATTCAATGAAGGAGGATTCTATCACATCAACTTATGGATGATGTTATCTATCCAAAGAGGTTAGTGTAAGGGGGGGGGGATGTTATCACATCAACTTAGATATGATGTTACAACTAGAATGACGTAGGACGCTACCACAAAATCCTAGGGAGATCAAAGTAAGGGAGAGAGGATGTTATTACATCTACTAGGTTCAGGGGGCTTGTTGTCATTTCAACCCAAGTGCACCAGAGTTAATAAAGATGATATTGCAATTATTAGAGTGAGGGAGGATTCTATTTACCTAGGGAGATTAGAGTGGGGAGGATGTTGATCCGGATTGGATCATTATATTGTTTGTCATCCATCTTGATGCTTTCAAAGTGGAAAAGTGGAGGAATCAACTCACGTGACCATTTTTATCAGTGGGACCTAATTTGGCAAATTGAAGTCTGAAACCTTCCGAGAGCATTTTGAGGGATCAAACGACGTTTTTTTGGGGTAAAACTTGTTGCTTTAGCATTACATTTTTTTTCATATTCTACACGTAATGACCTTTCCAATGACACAAAAATCGCATCAATCGGAGCCTGTATGCAAAATGTATACCACTCAGAAGTTGACCTTCCTATTTTCACCACCACAATTCAAGAGGATGCCACATCAACCCCCATTATTCATGGAAAAGGGGCTAACCACGTGAATTATGATGAAGTCTATAAAAAAGTACATATTGTAACTTTAGTTAAGCACTAAGGTAGTCAAACTTAACCACTAGTAGGCTATCCGGTGGTGTTATAACCAGGGCACTAGGAGGAAAAGAGGTTCCATTTTTTCTAGTGCATTTGTTTCATAAATGAGAAAAAACAACCGAGAGGGATAAGAGATAGAGCACACAAAGAGGATTTGTGCAATGTAGTAGCCCACAGGCCACAGACCATACTTCTTTGTACTCATAGCCATTTTCTATTCAAAAAAAGAGACTAGAGCGACCTCGCCTTCTAGCTGGGTTTTCTCCCGAAAGGGTTTCCAAGGTCATATCTTATATCAATTGTGGTTTGTGAATTTTTATTTCGTTGATTGCTATTTTCTGCATAATTTTAATTTGCATGCATGCACAATCAACCATAATCTATAGATCCATAAATCTAAAGAAAAATAAAACCCTGATAGCGGAGATTTCATTTATTTTTTTAATATAATTTTATCAGCTTTGTTGTGACAAACTATCCAGTGGAATATCCACAATAGTTTACAGATCAGATGATATCTACTTAGGGAGATTGGAGTCAAGGAGGGAAGTTGTTATCACATAAACCCTAGTGTGATGTTCTTGTTGGAGTGAAGGAGGATGTTGTCACATCAACCTAGAGAGATCAAATGGGAGGGAGGTAGGGAAGATGTCATCACATCTACTAGACTAATGGAGGATGTTGTGATATCTACCATAATAAAGGAGGAATATCTGATATAAACCCAAGATTGAAGTTATCTAGCCATGGATATTAGGGATATTTGAGGAAGGGAAGAAGGTCGTTATCACATCAACCCATGTGTGATGTCAGTACGGGAATGAGGGAGAATGTTATTGCATCAACCTACAAAGATCAGAGTGAGGGAGGGAGGATGTTGTCATATCCACTAGAGTAAAGGAGGATGTTATCATATCAATCCACGTGTGACATTACTATTGAAATGATGAAGGATATGTTAATTGCAGCATGAGGAAGCATGATATCACATCAACCATAGTGAGAAGGGATGTGATCACATCATCCAAAGAGCAACAACATGAGGGAGGATGTTATCATATTAACTCATGGAAACCAAAATCCATATTGAGAAAGTTTACTCTTTATTGTATTTTTTATTATGATTTTACAAAAAAATATAATACTTAGGATATGTTTATGTGACCCTATCCATGTGGAACAAAATCCTAAACCTACATCATTTTGACCAAAACATTAAATTTGATGGCAATTCAACTACATATCCAACTCAGGAGATTAAAATAATATAGGATTTTTTTTTATTAAAATAAATAAATAATCTTATATAAGAAATGTGAATGGAAAATAATAAAAGAAATAATTTAAAAAGATAATAATTTATAAATTAAAAAATAATAATTGAAACATTTTATCATATATGTTAATATTTAATAAGTACATCTTTGAATGCATTAAAGACTATTTTATGGTAATTTTTAGATAAATTCAATAAAATTTGTCTTTTTTTGGTATTCAATAATTTTAGTGATTTGAATAAAATAAAAGGGGGGAGTGAAGAGAGGGTTAAGTGGACGAGGGAGAAAACCAATGTGGATTTAGGTGACGAAAAAGAAAATGGGGATAAAGGATGAGTTAAGATAGTTGGGATATAGGGTAGATCATGATGGTGTAACATACTTTAATTATTAAAAAAAAAAAAAAATTATAAATATAACTAATCTAATATAAGAAATGATAATATACAAAACTTGTTAAGCTTTATGTAAGTCTTCTGTTAACCCAAAAACTCCTTATTAGGCCTTAGATATTAAGTGATTATGTTTTTATTGTTATATTGTTATGTAGACTAGAGCCTCTCATTTATTGTAATATTGATCTAACTATTCATTAGAAGATCTCATTTATCTATTGTAATAAATAGGAGGGATATTATTATTTTCCAACATGCCTCCAAAGAAAGCTACAACGCCATTTAAATATACTGAAGGTCCATCCTTGACTTGTGAAGAAAGTGAAGACTTAGAATTTAGGTTATCTCAATTTATAGAAGAAAGCTAATGAAATGGATGGTAGTATGTTGAAAAGGGTGGGTTTGTCAGGTTCATAAGAAAAAGTTAAAAGAGAAATAGAAAAGAAGATGAATGAAAAGAAGGAAGGAATATAAAAGAAGATAGAAGGAATATAAATGAAGATGAATGAAAATAAGGAATAGAAAAGAAGATGAATGAAAATAAGAAAGATATACAAAAATCTATGATTTCCATGGAAAATCTTCTCTTAGAGAGGCTTCCTAAAAGGGAGGTGGAGATCCAAGGAAATCGTGAACATAAGGAGAAGTATGTTGTTGAAAATCAATCTCATATGAGGAGTATCCTATCACAATTGGAGAGCACAAATTCTGAATTGCAAAATTGTAAGCATAATTCCTTATGAGATATGTAACATAAGAAAATGAGAAAGGTATCCAACTTTGTTGTTGTGCATGCCATATATAGTTTGTCTCTAGGTAACTAGTTGTTGGTAAACTATAAATTTTGTAGACTAACAATTGCTCGTCAAAGACAACTTGCATAAGCACTGCCTTTAGACATCCCCTTAGGGCATGATAATAATATCATTAAGTAATTGTATTTTTTAATTTTTAAGGAATTAATGTATATGTATTGCTTAATTCCACATTTGTTTTATAAAGTGGTTGGTAGCATGTGTGGTGTTGGGAAAAATATCTATGCTTCTAACAAATGTTTGGTCTAATGTTCGAACATATTAAATATAATGTGTTTCCTAAATATCATTGATTTAATATTCAATATTTTTGCAATTATGGTTTTGATGACAAGCAACTTGTCTATATCTACCATTACACCCCAACACGATTTCAAATTGAGAAAAGGCTATTAAGCAAGCACAACTCAAAGAGGAAGCATACCAAGCATGGTTGAATGAACAACCTATTCAATTTCCACTATGTTTTGAGTCACCAATTCAAAAAATTTATAGTAAAATTGGTTCTTCACATGTTAGGGATGAAGATAACCAACCTAGATCCATCTTAACTCCATATCTATTGAGTATCGAGAGAGATCAAATCTCTCGTGGTGCAAACCTCTTTTTTTAATGCAAAACTTGAGGAAATGTTTGCACCTCAAGAGATTTGATCCCTCTCGGTGCTTAATAGATCCAGAGTTAAGATGGATCTAGATTGTTAAGCTCGGTAGTTAAGACAATCTACTTGAAACTCTGTTGTTAGATTGTAAAACCTAATAAACTCATTTGTTATATTGTATTACCCAATAAGAATATATACATTTGTCTTTGTAGGAGTCGAGGATATTAATTATCCTTCATTTAATTTTGTTTTTGATACCATCATTCGATCTCCTAAACACTCAAGAGTAAAATTTCAAATATATAAAATGAGCAGTGAATAACATACAAAACAACGTAAAAAAAACTAATCTTTGAAGGTTATGTGACAAAGTGAGAAATGTTGTCTTTCCCAAGTTTTAACTGGAAGAAGACATGCATCCACAGAGCTATAAAGTTTTTGAGTAATATGTCTTTATTGAGTGGTTTTCTTTGCCAAATTGGATATGAAAATTGTTGAGGGTTATGATTTTTGTTGTGGAAATTAGGATTGATTTTTATCTAGCTAAAAGCTTTCATTGCAATGAATGTCTAACATTAGCGAACAATACCTTTAATTAGACTACATTAGAGAAGAATACCACGGGAAAAACCAGGGTTGATAAAACCTAGAGCCCAAAAACCTCCATCCGTAAATTTACTATTTTATCTCAATTTTATTTTAATTATTAACTATTAATTTTGTATTTTCTTTTCTTTTTAATTTTAATAATAATAATAATAATAATAATTTGTTAATGTAATTTGACCATTAGAGAAGAATACCATGGATTGTGAAAACATGGAGCCCAAAAACCTTCATCCATAAATTTACTATTAAATTTGAATTTTATTAAAATTATTTATTTTATTTTATTTTATTTTTATATTTTTTAAATTTTATTTTAATTTTTTTGTAATTTGACAATTAGAGAAGAATACTATGGGAAAAACCATGGGTTGCAAAAACCTAGAGTCCAAAAATCTTCGATGAATTTACTATTTATCTCAATTTTATTTTAATTATCAATTAATTAATTTTATTTTTTTATATGTAATTTGACGAGTAAAAATGCTACATAACATATGTATACTTATGAACCAACATTTAAAAATTAATCAAATATTTAACTCCTGCACATCTCACATCTAACACCTGCACATCTAACTAACACCTACACATCTACTCCATACAGGGTTGTAGAGCGCCTCTCGGCGCAACCATATAGAGGTGGGTATGGTTGATTTCTTATGGGATATGGATGAAATATTATTACATGCATTCTAACCAGATGGGATAGAGGACAATCCTCATATCGAAGACACCTTCTTCGAAAGGCTAAAATATGTTTTTACCACCCCTCTCTTTAGACATGAGTCAAGGTCTATCCAACCAAGGACAATAATGTCTTGTACAACTTGAAAGCAATGTATGATATGTCAAATGTTTGTTTCTCAACACTGTTGTGGTAATTTACCATTAATTTATTGTTGGTCTTGAAAATGGTCTTATCAAGTTTGACGCTTCAACCTCCCATGATGGTGTCTCGAGAAGAGGCATGAATGGTTACCCTAGTGTTAAGCCCATTGGCTCTCATTGAATCATTTCCTTCCTAGTGAATCTAGCAAGCCATTGAGTAAGGACAAAATGTTCTGGTAAATCACATTTTAAAATCTAGAGTCAACGCATTTCGAAACACTGAGTGTGGTTCATCATCGAGACTTATGTGAATGTCCTTATCCAAACAAGCTGATATATATTGTTAGGTCCCTATAATACTAGTGTATCCCCTTATTGTTGTTAGTGTAGCCCCCTTATTGTTATTGTTGTACCCTTGTAGCCCCCATATTGTTATGATTATGCCCCATAAAATCCACTATTGTTATCGTTGTGCCCTTACATTATTATTGTTAGGATGGTTAGGATTATATTATGACCCCATGGTCTCCTATATATAGAAAGGAGGTTTTTTCATTTGTATCATCCAAGAATTATTCATTTATATAATGTAAAGGAGGTTTCCCCCTCGAAGTGGTTGAATTATAAGGCGTTGATCTCTCTTTTCTTCTATATTGGGAGTTGGTTTCATAACATTTGATATCAAAGCTTTGGATTCTAGGGTTTCACTACTTCAAACAGGTCATAATGGCATTTTCGCTATAAATTTTTTTCTATGAAGGTTTAGAAACTAAAAAAAACTCATTTGTGAAGAAATCCTTAGGAACGTCGTGTAAAAATTTCAGATCTTGGTTCGCAACATTTTCGGAGATATGATATGTGGAAGTTACGATTTTTGTAGGCTCCCGAATTTCATCTCAAAGAAGCAACTTTAGGAAAATCGTCATAAATTTCTCTTTGAGCATCCAATTGGAATTTTGTAACAAGTAGCTAAAATTAAAAGGACTGTAGTTTCCTATGTATCAATTTCAAAGCTAAAGGAGGAAATAGTGACATGTGGCACGCCGTACAAGTTCGTTCTACTGAACTAGTTCATAATTAGGTCATTGTGGGAGATTGGGCATAACTTTGTCTAGAAGAATCAAAATCAAGTCTGACTTGTGGCATTGGAAAGAGGACTCAGAGGGCTAATACAGGATAGAAATTCAAATCTTGAAGATCCGAAATAACAAAGATAAATCAAGTTCAATATAGACCTCCTAAAAATCAAGAAAAATGTGTGTATTTTTTAAACAAGTTTGCATAACATTTGTTTGAAAAATCAGTTTGAAGTGATTCCAAGGGCATATTAAAGCACAGATATCAGTATTGATTTATATAATGCCTCCCAAAAATCATTCCACACCCATTAAGCCCTCTATTATGACGCATGAAGAGGAATAACTACAGTATGATATATCAAAATTACAGTACCAAGTGCAACAAATTTCGATCTTACAAAGAGCAATCAAATATGACATAGATGGTTTAAAAGCAAAAATGGAGGCTAAGTTGGATGGTTTGAAGGATCAAATGAAAGCTAATGTGGATGATAAAGTAGTGGAAGATCACATCGAGCATCAAAAACATGTTCTCCAACTCTCAAAGGATAACCTAACTTTGGTGCAAAATCGAATGAAACAACAAGAAGATCAACATCACAACGAAAGAAGTTATGAAGAAGTCACAGAAACAAGAACTAAACAACTACGAAATCGATCAATTTCAGAGTATATCAGCAAGTGAAACAACTTACTTGTTGAATATTCCACATGGGAGGGTGAGAATTTTATACAGAAGCATCCAGAAATAATCAAGCATTGAGGGAAACACTTGTTTGAAGGAGAGGGGCATGTTAGGCCCCTATAATACTATTGTATCCCTTTATTTTTGTTAGTGTAGCCCCCTTAATGTTATTTTTGTACCCGTGTAGCCCCCATATTGTTTTTATTGTGCCCCATAAAAGTCACTATTGTTACTGTTGTGCCCTTACATTATTATTGTTATGTTAGCTAGGATTATATTGTGACCCCATGGAATCCTATATATAGAAAGGAGGTTTTTTCATTTGTATCATCGAAGAATTATTCGTTTATGTAATGTAAAAGTGGTTTCCCCCTCGAAGTGGTTGAATTATAAGGCGTTGATCTCTCTTTTCTTCTATTTTGGGAGCTAGTTTCATAACATATATTGTAGAGATGCAAACAGTCAGGAAATAAACATTGAAGAAAAATTAATAAAATAATTCAGTGGAATGTTATATGCTAGGGTTGATCATTTCTATCACTGCAAGTTTAAGGAGGCCATCGAAATCGAAAAAATGTCTCATGCACTGAATCAGAATGGCAAATAGAAAATTAGTAGTTGTCGGATCTCGACCCTTTTTTCCTAAATTTATTATTTATTTATTTATCTGTTTATTTATTTAATCTTCATTAATCATATTCCCTCTTTAGTAATTTTATCTATTTTTCTTTTAAAACTTTTGATTCCTTTAATTAATTTCATTTTTTTCTTATTTGATATTAATTTATTTGTTTCATGAATTTATTTATTTATTTAGTTATATGTATTTATTTATTCATTTAATTTTTTAATCATATTCTCTTTTTATTAATTATAGTTAGTTGTTAATTAATTATAGTTAGTTTTTATAATTATCATGAGTATATTTTGTAACGTTTGGTTCCTTTCATATATATATATATCCCTAAAATTAACAAAATAATTGGTATTAACTAAACTTCATAAAATAGTTATAGAAAATAGTTTTTGACTTATAATTAATTTAATTAAGGGAAAGTTTTTTTTTAACAATATTAACAATATTTTATTATTAATAATTTATTTGTATTTTTTTGTAAGTTTGGTAAGACTACATCTTCATCATGTTCAATATATCACCCGATCGGGGCAGGAAATTGAACCGTTGACTTCACATCAAGGAGCTACTTAACAATGCACCCGATCACCGTCTATCGAAGACCCCATGGACTATTAATAATGATTTATTAAATCATTAAAAAAATTGACCAAATCTTTTATAACGTTCAGCTAAATTATTTTATTAATTTTTTTCAATGTTTATTTTTTGACTGTTTGCATATCTGGTGTATATATCACCTTGTCTGGATCAGAACATTCACATAAGTCTTGATGATGAACCACACTCAGTGGTTCAAAATGTGTTGACTCTAAATTTTGAAATGTGATTCACTGGAAGATTTCGCTCTTAATCATTATGAATCACAAAAGTTTACATTTTTAAGTCATTAAGTGTTAGGATACCACTTACCATTATCTATTAGCACTAGCCAACCCTCTTTGTATGTTCTACCCCTTTCTATTCTATTAAATTTTATTCTATTTTGAATACTATTTACCTTTTATATATTTTTGAAGTGATAAATTCCACTAAGAATAAAATTATAATAGTTGGCTACAAAATAGTGAATGTGCTCATTGTTGAAAACATACCTCCAAAATCAAAAAAGGAAAAAACTATGGGATAAACATATGACTACAGTAATTCAAGAAAGAGAACACAAGAAATGCTAGAGTAAATAAATATATTTTTGCTTTTAAAGTATGTATTTCTTAGTTTTTTTATAATATATGTCTTAACAACATAGAAAATAAAACATGTTTTTTAAAGACGCACATATTTAAGGTTAAAAGTAATATAGAAAAAAAGAACAAATAACGAAGGGGAATTCAAGGTCTTATACTACTTATTAAATTATGTTTTGGAAAGAAGTATTAATAAGCTTTAGTCATGGGTGATTCTTCTATGGCCATCAATAGGATGAAGGGAAGCCTCTAAATAAAAAATAATTATCTCTTTCCACTATCACAACAATTAAAAGAAATATATAATCAATTCTTTTAGGTAAGCTATATTCACATTTATAGAGAGCATGGTAAGAATGCAGGTCAACTCTTAAAGGACTTCAACTACATGAGCTTTATGGTTCTTTAGAATGATTTTATAACAATTTTCATTTAATGATTTCTAAACTCCTTTTGAACTTGTATTTTGTTAGGACATGGGAATGATAAGTCTACTATTTGTTTTCAATTACTTTATAAATTGTATATTTGATATATTGAAGGTTGTGGATCTTTGTGAAGATTTTGAAGATATTTTTCTTTGGATGATCTACTTTGTATCGTACATTGAGCACATGAATATTGTATTTATGTTTATCTTAAAAATAAAAATAAAAACATGTTTTCTTGGAAAATAAAACAAACATTGAGAAGAGACCAAAACATGCAAACAAAAAAACATAGCAGCATATAGGCCAAAGATCCAATCTTCTTTATTCATAAAATGTCCCATAAATTAGTTCATGGTAGGCTAATTGTCTCCTTCTTGTCCCTACAAAGGAAAGGACTAAGAATATCCAAGCAATGTCCATGCATTTTCATAATTGCACTAGGATTAGCTAAATCAAATAAATAAATAAATAAAGTTGAAAGCAATCATGGACTCCCAAAGTGAATCAATGATATAGTTGTTATGATGTAGATGCTCTTTGCACATATAGTTTCATATTAGTACCAATGTAACCAGGTAAACCAATGTTGCAAACCTACATAATAAAAATCTCTACCTTAAGATATGGATCTGGTTATAACCTCCCCTTTAATTTTATCACTTCCAAAGTAAATGTTATCAATAAAGGTCCAGTTAGGCCAATGAGATCAACTATCAGACATATAATTATAACACAATTTTAAAATTGATAATTGGCTCTTAGCATACCTATTATTAGAGAAAAATGGGGATCCTTTGCCTGTAGCTTGGTAGTTAGTAACCACTTTTATTTTCCTTTAAAAAATATTTCCATAAAATACCTCCTAAATATAAGCAAAGGAATAATTCATCTCAAACAAATAACCATATGCAATGAACTAAATAACCATGTGCATCCACAACATGAAAGTAATATATAAATGCTTGCTCCATATGTTGCTAAAAATAACCATAGCTCGAAAAGAGCATCATCCATAATCCAGAAATAGTTATTATGTATTCAAAACAATCCTTAAATCCACCCATATACAAAATATTATAATTAGTGTAAGGATGAAATGTAGAGATACTAGAACATGGAGAGAAGGTGTCGAGATGCATGTTCACAAAGGTGATAGCCATATTATATCTAGATATAGGAATGAGAGTCAGTGAGTTCAATATGATCTAGTTACGGGGAATTGACAATAGTAGGAGCAAACGTAGGGATATTAGATGTATGGACATTGATAGGTGATACAACAAGGTCAGGAAAACCATGTGGAGGCATGGTGAGCACTTGCATGTTTACTAGGTTTTTTCCCTTATTAGAGGGAGTTGGTTTTTTAGCTGGAGCCTCTTTAGCCAAAGAAAAATAATACTTTGAATGACACAAACACAGAAGGATGAGGGGAAACCTACTCAAGTCTGAGAGCTCCACAACTAGTAATACTAATGAAATGTGGGTGAGGATCAAGGTCACACCCTATATCATTATGGGGCATGTGTTTGTTCTTATCTAGGTAATGTTAGTTTCTTCTTTACACTAGTCAAAATAGAGAGACACTTTGATATTATATTATTAGGATTGATCATCACCTTATAGTATTTTAGTTTTCTTTTACTTTTCTAATTCCTTATTGTGACACAATTTCTTATTAAATTTAGGAGTAACAATATTTTTAGTATTTTCATTATTATACAGAGTAATCTCTTCCTTAATTCCATAATGATTTATCTAGGACTTTGTAAGTTTTAAACCCTTACATCAAGCAATGCATACATAGATTCTTTATAAATATAGAAGTAAATGCACTACAAGGAAAAGACCCTCTAGCGGAGGTTATAACGAAGGTTTTTAGTGTTACGAAATTGGCCAAAATTGTCAAAAAAACATTTGTTACAACAATCGTTTTTGGTAACAGAGGTTTTGGTGGAGCTTCTAACGGAATTTCAACACAACTAAAAAACATTGGGCAGCCGGAGGTTGTTACGAATGTTTTTCTCATCGGTGCACTAATCTAGTGTCAACGCACCATTGCATTGTACCGTGAATGCACTGGTACTGTAAACCTACCAAGCACCGGGATGGAAAACAAATTTTGAACGCCCCGCGACATTTATCAACGTTAGGAATTTTGCTTGTGTGATCCATAAATTTTGCTTGATATCTTTCAGTGAAAATCACATCAAAAAAGATTTGGTTGATGCGTTTCGAACCATCCAGTGTGGTTGTCCTGATGATGAACCACACTGGCTGGTTCGAAACGCGTCGACCAAATCTTTTTTGATGTGATTTTCACCGAAATATCTCAAGCACAATTTATCAACGTCTCGGTGCATGTCATCCAGACAGTCGCACTGAGGCAGTCGAAGGTGCATGCACCGAGCCGTCAAGGTGTAAAACCGCACTAGGTGCTCTGTAGGTGATACAACGCATCGGGTCGTCAAGTTATCAAAATGCATCGGCGCGTTAAAGGAAAACCACACTAGTGCATGCAACACATATTGGACCGCTTGGGTGGTAGTCATCAATAAAGTGCACCGGGCGTTCTAATTAGTATTGGTATTTTTGCAATGCACATAGGTCGTAGAAACGCACGGGTGCAGTATCACAAAAACGCATCGATGCGCAGTATCACACAATCACATTGAGCATTCTAATTGGTATTGGTATTTGTGCAATGCCCATAAGTCGTAGAAACACACCGATGCACATTAGCATACAAATGCACCGGTGCACAGTAACTAACATGCACCGATGTTCATTTTGTTTTTTTTAGAAACATCGACCTGTGATAGTGCAGTTATTGTGATTTTTTAAAATTCATTATTCATCAAAAGTCGACACATATCTTATAACTGTATTCGTATCAATTAAATTTTTATTAGTGCATTTGAATGTGATGTTTGGATTAATTTGTTATATCATATCATCAGATTTCACATCTCTTCATTATAATATTTAATCGTCCATATTTAATCAGTGGTGTAACATTTCACAGCGACAATGGAGAATGCAATAGAATAAATTAAAATGTATTTTATTATATATATATGAATAAGACACTCTTTTTCATACAAAATGGGACAGTTATTGGTATCACTTTGTCATTCAATTGAGACACTATGTCCATTACATTAAACAAAATGTCTGATTTCACAGACAAATATTTCAAAAAATACGTCTTGCTTTGATATCCAAACATACTGATCATCATTCTTCACTTGAAGTGTTGTCACTGCTCGAGCTACTTCCATGACTTCGGTTATTTTGAGGAATGTTTTATTCACGATGTTGATTGTTTTCTTCTTCTTCAACTTACATCTACAAACATAAAAATAAATTGTAATGTATATACATTGGTGAGAATAATGAAAATTGCAATATTAAATAATATACATCAATGTAAATCGAAAAGAAATGTACCATAGCAAAAATTGACTCATGAACTATACACATTCTTCCAAAACCAAATTTCATATCATCTTTCAATAATTCATTTGTTGATGCAGTTCCATACTTTGTTTCCTACAAGTTTTATATCCCATAACAAATCATATATTTAATATAAAAGATTTTTTGTTCTATTAATTATAGACAAATCTAAGTAAAACAAGATCGATAGATGCTTACAAATTCCACAACTAATTTATGATATGCCAACATATACTAACAACCCATATTTAACCCAATGTCGATCAATTCGTCTGATGGTTCTTCTTTGTATGTTAGCACCTGTTTGAAGACATTCAATGATGATTGTTGTAAAACAAATTAAATTATACAAGAATGAAATCTAGTTAAGTTTTTATAAGGAAGTAACAATTACTCACAAACTTAGATATCAACCCTTTTCTTCTTTGTCATCCTGTTTTATGTGCTAAATGGGTTCCATTTTATTTTCTTTTCTGCAAGAAAATACTTGAAAATTACTATTTAATGCTAAATTGTTTATTTATTGTACCGAATTGAAAAATTCAATGATTACATATTACATTTGAAACACGTTGTTGTTGAGATGGCTCCTCGTGCGATGCAATTATGTCCATTTCTTTGACCATCTCCTTGTACACCTTTTTGGACATTCCTACTGGCATATTTCTGATATTAGCTCGTTCATCCTTTGAGATTTTCATAATCTTCCTGAAAATGTAACATGACAATAAACTATTTAATTTTTATATTAATATATGAAAAGTAAATATAACAAAAGTGATATTTATAAATTATTGCTTTCTAGTAATATACACATATAATTCTAGAAAAACATTTAAAGGAATATTACTTTTTCATTCCTTTTTTTTTTTTTTTTTGTACGTTTTTGCTATTAAAAGTCTCACATGTCTCATTGACCAATTCTCTGGAAAATCATCTTGTAGTTAAGATAAAATTTGGTTCTTGGAATCATTGGATTGATATTTGTATTGTTAGTGGAAAGAATGTCTATACATTCGTTCCACTAGATCCCTCAAAGTTTTGTAAAAGGATTTCCCCCTTTCTTTAACCTCCAGCACCACTCCAGATAAGCTAATGAGCAATTCATTTTCATTTGCATGTTTTGTTTTTTTTTCTTTTCTTAGAATAGCATTCTTTTTATTTGTTGTTGGTCCCTGTAGAACATTAAACATATGTGAATTAATAGATTGTTTGAAACATGTTATCTAATATTTTTAAGTATATGATTAATGAAAATTAAAAAAAAAGAAACTCATATTGGGTCGATAGTATTTTTTCATTCACCTGATTCATCTTTCTGCAATTTTTCCATCAAACTTTTACGCTCTGATGGTCTTAGATCAGAAATAACCTTATCGAGCTTTGCAAATTTTTTTCTCTGCATGATACACAGTAAACAATACATATTAGTTAAACTTACATATAGTTCAAAAATAATAAATTTTGTAAAGAATTTACAAAGAACTTGTCTTTTTTTCTTTTCTCGATATGCTATCAGTATTTTTATTACTTGATCTCTTGTCAGCCATTTCTTTATCAATATTAAACTTGTACCATACCATTCATTAATATATTTTATAAATAAATCACAAACTTTTTAGGTAAAAAAAGAAATAATCTAGAAACAGTGTGTTTTTCAAGAAGTACGCACCGACGTCAGTGTGGCATGTTCTTATAAACGCATCGCCAAAACAGTAGAAACATCGTATGGTGCTCTCTGTCAATAAGGAGACACGATGCGTTATATGTTAACCAGTGCACCGATTAACACAGAAAAATTAATAAAATCCTCTAGTGTTAGTTTTTGTAGCATAAGATGTCGTGGAGGAGGCAGTGCGGCATGCTCTTATAAACGCACCGAGAAAACAGGGGACCACTGTATAGTGCTCTCTGTAAAAAAGGAGACCCATTGCATTATATGTTAACCGGTGCACAAATTAACACAGAAATAAAATAAAAAATTGTTTTTATTAAACAATACACAGGGTGCGCTATTTTACACAGGGTGCACGGTTTAAAAAAAACAAAAATTGTTTTTATCAAACAGTACGTGTGGGGTGCGTTGTAATAAAATAGTGCACCGGTGAACTATTTTACACAGCGTGCACATATTAAAAACACATATGTTGTTAAATTCTTTTTATCAAATAGTACGTGCGCAGTGCGGTGTAATAAAATAGCGCATCAATTAAAAAAAATTGTTTTTTTTAATTCACGCAAGGGTTGACATGGATTGGGATCTGACTCTACAAGTTGTCCCGTGGGTTAGAGGTCATAGGCAATACAAACCCTATAAATCTAAAATGAAAAGCCCTAATTCTTAATTCACGGAAACGGGAAGAAGCAAGGGCAGAAATAAAAAGAATCGAGGGTTTAGCGTAATAATAGGTTTTTTTCTGAAATGAACAGTGAAATTTAAAATTATTACTTGCCATGTATTAAATCAAACAGAAGTTGTAACAAAAACAATTATTACAGTAAAATTTAATCACCATATGGTTTGAAAATCTATACTACAGGGTTTGAATCACCATATGTTTGAAATTCTGATTCTCTGAATAGTTATGTTTGAAAGTATTTCATTGCTCCACAGTGCTCTAGTGCTCTCTTGCTCCAGGTATGTCTTTCGTGCAAAGCTATCCCTGAATGTTTTTGCAAAAATAATGAAATAATGAAATTTCTTTACTATTTAAAGAATTTTTTATGAAATTAGATTTTCGAAAATAATTTGTTGTCCATTTTTCAATTTACCGTTTTTTTTCACTTAAAAAAAATAAAGTTGCATTTTTTATATTTGCGGCTATTCGGCGCATTTGTTATTTTACCGCATCGGTTCGACAATTAATAACACAGCATCAGTGCGCAGTAACTAAAGCGCACTAGTGCAGTTAACTATACATTAGCACCGATAACAATAAGTCCATTTTTAAGGCACCAAAATTACTTTTAGGTATGTACACCAAAATTTGTTGTTGATTTTGCTCAAATGAAGGGAGAAAATATCATAATTATATCGAATGGAAAATTCTTCAAAATATAGCTCGTTCCATAATATTTCTCAAAGTCCATCGCAGAGTTCTCCCTATCCATCTCGAGTTGTAATATTTACTTCAGATTTTATTTATATTTTCATTATCTAAACGAATTTATTTATTTCATCCGTGTCAATCAGCTGAATAAAATTAATGTATACAAATTTGCAAGTTTATGTAGATTCGGAATCAAGTTCAGATGCACAAAATATTCAAACAGCTCCAAAACATCGAAAGCTCTTATCAGGAGCAGCATACCGCAAGGTGCATTTGGTAGATGAAAATGGATAGCCACTTCACCCTGCTAGTTGTAACATTGCATCTTCTAGCCACAATCCTAGGACAATGATGGTAATAATAATTGTTTGGTATATTAATGTAATTATTTCAATGTCAAACCAATTAATCATGCATTGTCGACGTGCTTACTAATTGATATCATAGATTTTGTACTAATCATGTTCAAATATATTTTTTGAAATTATTAGGATTCTAGTGATGATGAGCGACCTACCTACCATCTTCTGTTGCACCCCACGACAATGTCAAATCGAGAGAAGGTTGAATTAATAGAAAAACTCGGAGAGGAACGATACCAAGAATGGTTGAATCAACCACCTATACAATTCCCACTGCGTCCAGATTCACCAATTAGGAATGACTACAACAATAGTAGTTCTTCACAAGCTAGCAATGGAGGCAATCAAATAGAGGTTGGTATGGATGATTAATTAAGGGATACGACTGCCATGGAGACAATGTTGTTAGATGCCTTCCAGAACGACGATCAACTAGGGGATGATACTCATATCATTGATGCCTTTTTCGAAAGCCTAAAATTTTCATCCACCACCCCTCTCTTTGGACTTGGTGGTCAATCAAATTATACCCAGTTGGGGACAAAAATGTTACTGTACAACTTGAAAGCAAAGTTTGGCTTGTCGAATGCATGTTTCTTGAAAATTTTGAGGTAATTGACCATCAAGTCCTCCCTTATATTTTGAGAAATATAATCACACAATGAACATTACAAATGGTACATTTTATGAACATTAATAATTATATCGGCATTAATGTACATTTAATATTGTCCATGATCACCAACTACAAGTTATTCAAATATAAGGTTCTTCCGAGTGATAATGTCTTGCGCGGTAGCAACGAAGAGGCAAATAAATTATTGAAAATGTTGGGTGTTGAGCACATATCATATCATGCATGTCCAAATGATTGTATTTGATATAGAGGAGAATATGCAGACAAAGAGATATTTCTGAAATGTGGGCATGACAGGTATGATAAATCAAAAAAGAAGGGTAAATCATGTGGTCCTCATTTTAATATATTGAGGCACGTGCCTATAATCCCAAAGATTCAAAGGCTCTTTCATTGCAAAGAATTAGCTATGTTGCAGGAATGGCATACCTCACACAGAAGTGATTTGGGAGTTATGTGAATCCCAACAGATTCAATAGCCATGAAGCATATACAGGATACATGGCCTAAAAAATTCAAGGATGAAGTACGAAGTCTACAACTTAGCATAGCCATGGATGGTGTCAACCCATATTCCCTCCAGAACACCAAATATTATGTTTTTCATATAGTAGTGATCAATAACAATATCCCCCCATGGTTTTCCGTGAAGAATGAACATCTTATGTTGGCTCTCATAGTCCCTAATAGAAGACAAGTGAAGAATATGGATATCTACTTACAACCACTGGTAGATGAATTGAAGGAATTGTGGGATGGGATAAATATATATGATGTATCAAGACCCATCGCAGAAGAGAGGAGTTTTACGTTGTATGGCATATGTGCTTACATTACACGTGATTATTCGGGCTTAGGAGTTTGCTCTGGTAAATTACATGTTTATTGATTTGTTTATATACGTAACAATATTCTTTTGAATATTAGTTATGTAATTCGTTGTAATTGTTTTGATCATCGTGATATTATTTAACTTCCATGCATATATATTGTATACAATAATTTCGCAGGTCTTGTAACAAAAGGGTATTTTGGATGTAAATGTTGTGGACCTTCTCTGAAAGCTAGATGGTCCAACGACCTACGAAATTCAGTGTATGACTGCTCCAGGGTATTCCTCCCAAAAGAATACCCTTAAAAAAGAGTAGCATATGCTTTCAATGGTAAATGAAAGAGATCCCAAAGGCCTCCAATAAAGACACCAGCTGAATGGCTTGGAGCATATGAGAGAGAGAAGGAGAAAGATTTCATAGAAATGTTTGATTCAAATGGGGAGCCTATGTTCGATGATCCAGAATTCTTCGACACCTATGTTGAGAAATTTCCCATTGGGATGAAAAGGAAATATATCTTTTATAACCTCCCTTATTGGGAGCATCTTAAGATTACCCATTTATTAGATACCATGCATATATTTAAAATTGTTTCATCTTCTTTATGGAGGCACATATCATCGGAACAAAGTGACAGATTGGTTGTTAGGAAAGATCTTATTACTTCAAAAACTAAAAGAAAAATTAGCCAAGACAATTAGAAAGTATAGGATCAGAGGCAGGCGTTGGTCCTTCTAATTCATGGTATTTCAAAGAAGGTGATGTCCCGTGGATTTTAAAAAATATATGATATTTCTTTGGCAAAGGGATTTATAATGGGTGTGAAGGTTCCATCTTCATATGAGTCCTCACTACGGCGCTGCTTCACCATGGATGACCATTTGTCGGGGTTGAAATCGCATGACCATTTGAATCTTCTAAGAGTACGTATAATTTCAAAAGCATGATTTTATTATTTGTTATATTAATAAATTTTATCCCATGCAAGGATCATAAAACATAACTAATTTTGTATATTATTTCATGTGTTTATAAATTTTCAGCGTCAATATCCTTTGTTCATGTGTGGGTGTGTGAAACATGAATTCCCCCAAGACCTAGGACGTGTCGTATCTAAATTATTTGCATTTGTACGTTGTATCACATCAAAGGAGATTCATGTGGCTAGAATTCCACGGTGGCGTCAAGAGATAATTTTGATTGCTTATATGTTTGAGAAGGAACTGCCGACGAGTTTCATGGACTTGCAGGTTCATCTTCTAATCCACCTAGTAGATGAGGTTGAATTATTTGGGGTGGTTTCTTATCGTTGGATGTTCTTCTTAGAGAGGTACATGAAGAAATTAAAAGGTTTTGTTCGAAAAAGGGCAAAACCCAAGGGGTCTATGGCAGAGGGGTACATATCGTATGACTCTTTCTATTATTCCAATGAGTACATCAAGCATATCGACAATAGACCAGGTGTGGTGATTTGGGACGATGAAAGGGATGAAGACAAAAGACAAGGAGAGCTGCTCCAAACGAATGGAAAAAGGCGCTTGATAAAGAGTAAGCGACTTATAAGTTTTCAAATTTACACAAAGTAAATATTCATGTTTAACTTCAATATAACTTATATTTTGATCTCATATGTACTATATGTTGGTTTTATTTCATCATCGAATGTAGAATTTGAAGCTATTAATAAATTCGTTTTTTACAATTCCAAAGTGACACAACCGTGAGTCGCATTGTATGAACAAAAGAGGATGAAATGGGATAGTGACGGGAAATAATTCAGATAGTTGAATGGTAGAAGTGTGCCTTATCCCAATCATTTAAAAGAAAATATGCCAAAAATATGCCCCAACAATTGGGTTGCTGACCAAGTCAGAGAGAAATAAAGTGCAATCGGTCGTTACCCGTGTACTGAAGAAGATGCGCTAAACATAGGGATTGGGTGCACCCACTGAATAATAATCTATTTCTGTACATTTTAGACTTAATAATGCACCTTTGAAATTTAATTACATCTATATTTCATATTTTAATAGTTGTGTTATTATAATACACATGATGCTATGATTTTTTAACTTTTTTATAGGTGCATTTATTCCCATCTATGTGGGCATATGGACACCATTTTCGCACAGAAAATGTTGATGATGGACACATGAACCAAGGCTGTGGAGTGGAAGTTGAGTTCGATCAATCTATTCAATCTATCCACCGTGATTGTTGAGATTGCAACAAAATGATGAGCTTAGTGAAAAGAGTCACCTTCACTAAGTGGGCCCGCGGGCTATTTTTGGCGCAAAGTCTATTTTTAGACTATGTCTATTTTTAGACATGTTGATCATATTCTATGAGTTGCAGGATGCTATTTGTGGATGGTTGGTCAAGTTGGAAAAACTAGATGGACTTCTATTTTTAGACATATTGGGTGGAATCTATTTTTAGATTGCCAGTCTAAAAATAGATATGTCGAATATTATTAGCTCTTAATAATATTTGGACTATAAACATTATCTTATTCTCTTGGAGCACTTCAGTTAAGTGCACAGATGTGGCACAGGAGCTGACAGAAGGAATTACGCTATTCCTAGGGGTTAAGTGGAGCTATTTCATGGAGACTTCAGTTAGAACTCATGTGAGAGAGTTTGGTGGAGTTGATTGAGGAGTTAATGGAGTTGTGTTCAGTTTAACTAATCTAAACATAGTTGAACTAGTTGTATTTAGTCTAACTGATTAATACACTAGTTAAGAGTGGTGTGAATTAATTATTAATTAATTCACTAATTATAAACTCATTAATCAACTAAAGAATACATCAGTTAACTTCAGTGCATGGACAGTTTCAGTGGAGACCAGTGCAGAGATAGGTGAAAGAGCAAGTTAACTATCAGTTGTGACTATACTGTTGCATATTTGCAACAACCAGTGATTGGAGGAGCCCATGAGGATTGCACAGTACAAGCCAGGTGGTTCAAGTTATTTAATGAGCCATCCTACAACATTGATTACGCAATAGAGGCTGGCTATCAGGTGGCAGAGATTGGAGCATGTGTTTTGCTAGATCTAGCTTGATTAGTGTGTAGTAATTGGAGGTTGTGCTGAGAGCTTGTGAGGAGCTTTGTACAATGATTGTTACATGATCTCTATGACATATAATATACAGATAGTTGGGGGTTTTCATCTTTAAGCTTTCCCATGAAATATTGTGTTCATATGTGTGATTGTTTATGGTTTTAATGTGCGCATGCAATTGATTTTATTTCCGCATGTAATGATCAATGGTAGAAGAGATTCTATATTGTGCATGAAGATAAAATAGTGTGTGATCAGGAGAATCTCGGTGGATAACATATCAGTTATTCAAATTTTCTACATGGTATCAGAGTGATATTGATCATTGGAGAAATTGCAAAACATTGAAGCGGTTGAGTTTTGTGCTGGTGGAATTCGAATTTGCAGCAGTGTTTTCTTGGTGTCAAAGTTGAGATGTCTTTCAACGGATTGCGATTGGAGTATTCCCCTGAGGGCAGCTCGAATTATATTGCATGGAAGGATAGGATGGAGGCGGTGCTAGATGAAAATGGGTTGAAGGAGTTCATAGATGCAGAAATTCCAAAGCCTACTTCTAGTGATGCTGCCGTACTTGACGCATGGCAAAAGAAGACAACAAAGTCTCGAAGGATTCAGTTGGAGGGTGTGAAGGATCACATAATGTCCAGAATTCATGGTAAGGCTTCTCCATTCTTGATGTGGAAAGCTTTGACAGATTTATTCCAAAGCAAGAGCGACCAGAGGAAGTTGGCGCTCAAGGACAAACTCAGGAACATAAAGATGGAGAAAGGCGACAGTATGCCCAAGTACCTCACGAAGTTCATCCAATGCATGGATGAGCTGGGAAGTGTGGGGGTGACTGTAGATGATGAGGACTTGGTGAGCTTGGCTCTCCTTGGGCTTCCGAAGAGTTGGCATTCCTATCAGGACTCTGTCAATGGTCGGGAGAAATTGCCAGGATGGGAGCGACTTTGGTCGGATCTTATGCAAGAGGAGATAAGGCGGAGTACCAGGGACGGATATTCATCAAAGAACTCTGATGAAGAGAATTACGCTTTGGCTGCCAAAGCAAATAAGGGGAAGAGCAAGAAAGCTTCTTAATCCAGTGCGAAAGGCAAGAAGCAGGACATGTCCAAGGTGAAGTGCTTTCACTGTCACCAACACGGACATTACGCCAAAAATTGTCCACAGAAGAAGAAAAATAAGAAGGTTGCTGGAACTGTAGTTGGAGAGGCCTTAGCCTCGCAATTTGAGCTGGTTTTTTCGTTGATCGCATGCTTGGTCTCAAGTATGACGGGATTAGTGTGGTTTCTTGATAGTGGTGCGTCTTTTCACATGACAGGAGATCGAGATTTGTTTACTGATCTGGATGAGAAAGATCTTGGAGTGCACATCGAGATGGGCGATGATGGTAGATACAGTGCGACCGGTATCGGTATCATTTCCTTTGAGAGGGAGTCTGGTAAACCCTTCGTATTGAAGGAAGTGATGCATGTTCCAGGATTGAAGAAGAATCTTATCTCTGTGGCGATGTTAGAAGACAAGGGATATGATGTTGTCTTTAGCAAGGGAAAGGCTTTCCTGCGCAGTAAGGCAACTGGTGAGACCCAGAGGATAGGGGTTCAAGTTAAGAACCTTTATCAATTGCAGGTAGATGGCTGCGCAGCAATGGCAGGCAAGGCAGAAGGAGTGGTGAGCCGGGATGATGGCGAGTTGTGGCACCGGAGATTGGGCCACCTTCACCATGGAGATTTGAAGATACTGCAGCAGATTTCTACTGGGCTTCCTAAGGGCACTCTTGCGCAGTCAGATCAGTGCAAGGGGTGTACCTTGGGAAAATTTGTGAAAGCCACCTTTCACGAGAAGGATATTCACGCCACGACGATCCTTGAGAGAATTCACACAGACGTGTGTGGACCTTTCTCAGTAGCTTCGACAGCAAAGCACAGGTACTATGTGATCTTTGTTGATGATTTTTCTCAGAAGTGCTGGATCTTCTTCATGCAGAAGAAGAGCGAGACATACTCAAAGTTCTGTGAGTTCAAGGCACTGGTTGAGAAAGAATCGAGGAAGCAGGTGAAGGCTCTTAGGAGCGACAATGGTGGTGAATTCATCTCTGGCGAATTCAAGGACTTTTGCAGCGCAGAAGGAATTCGAAGAGAGCTCATAGCACCTCATAACCCACAGCAGAATGGGGTTGCTAAGTGGAAGAACAGAACGATCATGGGTGTTGCACGGGCGATGTTGCATGATCAGGGCCTTCCCATACACTTGTGGGCTGAGGCATGCAATATTGCAGTATATGTGCAGAACCGTTGTCCTCACAGGATACTTGGCATGAGTACACCCGAGGAGGCGTTTTCTAGTAAGAGGCCTGATATTTCCCATTTGAGGAATTTTGGTTCACCTGTTTACATTCATGTGACGAAGGATGCCAGGAAGAAGCTGGAGCCGAATGCAGAGGTTGGGATATTTGTGGGGTACACTGATACACCCCACAACTATCGTGTGTATTTTCCAGACAGTCGCAAGACTATTGTGTGATGGGATATCAAATTTCTTGAGGAGAAAGCCATGAAGTGTTCACTTGAGAGGGAGCCACACTTGCATGCAGATGAGGAGCTATTAGTTCCTAAGAATGAGTCTCTGGATGTGGATCAGCCACAAGAGGAGGTTCATGGAGTGGAAGAGACCACTCATGTAGCGCCAACCATCAGAAGGCGGAAGCGCACTACAGAAGCTGAGTGACTGGCTCAAGATGCAGAGAGGATTGTAGGAGCACCTACATCACAGCGCAGACAGAGACAGTCACCCGACCGGTATACTGGATACATGGCTCTTATGATCAAGTGTATCGTGACAGAAGCATCCTCTTTCAAGGAAGTTGTGGAGGATCCCGCATGGGTAGATGCCATGGTGGAAAAGTGTGATTCGATTGTCAGAAACAGTGCATGGGAGATTGTCCCAAGGCTGGAAGGGAAATCAGTGGTGGGTTCGACATGGATCTACAAAGTGAAGTAGGCAGCTAATGGGAGTGTGGAGAAGTACAAGGCAAGATTTGTTGCCCGGGGCTTTTCACAGATTGAGGCGATTGATTATGAGGAAACCTTTACACCTGTCACAAGGTATTCTTCCATACGGACGATTCTAGCTCTCTCAGCGCAGATGGGGTGGCACATTCATCAGATGGATGTGAATACTGCGTTCCTCAATGGAGTGATTGAGGAGGAGGTGTACATAGAGAAGCCTGAAGGTTTTGAGATCTTCAGCAGCGAGTCGCATGTGTGCAGGCTCAAGAGACCGTTGTATGGGTTGAAACAAGCACCTCGTGCTTGGTACACACGGATAGACAGTTATTTCACCGGACTTGGATTCTCCAAGGGTGAGGCGGATCCGAACCTATACCAGATTGTGGTGGAGGGTAAGTTTCTAATCATTGTACTTTATGTAGATGATTTGATTTTGACGGGTGATGAACTGTTGATACACTCATGCAAGGATGATCTTGCAAAGGAGTTTGAGATGAAGGACTTGGGCCTCCTTCATTATTTCCTGGGATTGGAAATTTGGCAGCGCAGTGGTGGACTGTTTATTTCTCAGGGTAAGTATGCCCGGGAGATACTAGAGAAGTTCAACATGCATGGCTGCAAGCTTGTTGATAATCCTCTTCCTGGTGGTTGGAGGAAGGAGGATGCTACTTCGGCGGAGGTAGTGGATGCCATTGTTTATCCATAGTTGGTGGGGTCGCTTATGTATCTGGTCAATACACGACCCGACATATGCTATGCAGTTAACCAGCTTTCACAAGCTATGTTTAAGCCTACCAAGCTCTTTTGGAAGGCGAGGAAGCATGTATTGAGATATCTCATAGGCACATCGGGATATGGATCATGGTACAGACAGGAGGATGAGTTGAGGCGGCATGGCTTCATGGATCGGTATCATCATATCAGAGATTGTGTGCAACGGAAGATCATGTTACTTTCATACATTCCTATGGAGGATCAGGATGTTGATATCTTGACAAAGGCGCTCACTAGGAGTAAATTCGAATACCACAAAGGCAGGATCGGGGTGGCAGATAATCCCTATCTTGTCGAGAGGGAGTGTTGATATTGCAACAAGATGATGAGCTTAGTGAAAAGAGTCGTCTTCACTAAGTGGGCCCATAGGCTATTTTTGGCGCAAAGTCTATTTTTAGACTATATCTATTTTTAGACTATGTCTATTTTTAGACATGTTGATCATATTCTATGAGTTGTAGAATGTTATTTTTGGATGGTTGGTCAAGTTGGAAAAAATATATAGACTTCTATTTTTAGACATACTGGGCGGAATCTATTTTTAGAGTGCCAATCTAAAAATAGATATGTCGAATATTATTAGCTCTTAATAATATTTAGACTATAAACATTATCTTATTCTCTTGGAGCACTTCAGTTATGTGCATAGATGTGGCACAGGAGCTGACAGAAGGAATTACACTATTCCTAGGGGTTAAGTGGAGCTATTGCATGGAGACTTCAGTTAGAACTCATGTGAGAGAGTTTGGTGGAGTTGATTGAGGAGTTAATGGAGTTGTGTTTAGTTTAACTAATCTAAACATAGTTGAACTAGTTGTATTTAGTCTAACTAATTAATACACTAGTGAAGAGTGGTGTGAATTAATTATTAATTAATTCACTAATTATAAACTCATTAATCAACTAAATAATACATCAGTTAACTTCAATGCATGGACAGTTTCAGTGGAGACCAGTGCAGAGATAGGTGAAAGACCAGGTTAACTATCAGTTGTGACTATACTGTTGCATATTTGCAACTACCAGTGATTGGAGGAGCCCATGAGGATTGTGTAGTACAAGCCAGGTGGTTCAAGTTATTTAATGAGCCATCCTACAGCATTGATTACGCAATAGAGGCTGGCTATCAAGTGGCAGAGATTGGAGCATGTGTTTTGCTAGATCTAGCTTGATTAGTGTGTAGCAATTGGAGGTTGTGCTAAGAGCTTGTGAGGAGCTTTGTACAATGATTGTTACATGATCTCTATGACATATAATATACATATATTTGGGGGTTTTCAGCTTTAATATTTCCCATGAAATATTGTGTTCATATGTGTGAATGTTTATGGTTTTAATGTGCGCATGCAATTGATTTTATTTTCGCGTGTAATGATCAATGGTAGAAGAGATTATGTATTGTGCATGAAGATAAAATAGTGTGTGATCAGGAGAATCTCGGTGAATAATATATTAGTTATTCAAATTTTCTACAGTGATCAAAACCTAGTACGAGGGACGTTAGGTTATGTCGGAAAGATACAAGAGATCATTGAAGTGGATTTCTCTTATTTCCAATGTGTTACTTTTAGGTGCAAGTGGTGGGTCACCTTTGATCAAAATAATGTAAAGGAAAATTGTGATAGTAGGTTGATATGTATCAACTCTAGAAAGATGTGGGACGAAGCTAAGGAACCCTATGTTTTACCGAAACACTACAACCAGGTGTTTCTTTACCCACATGTGTTGGATAGGGATTGGTGGTTCATATTGAAACATGACACTACATCAAAACATATTTTTGAAAACAATAGTGTTATCGTGCCAAGCGAGCTGGAAGATAATGAGGGTGATCATGACAACCGAGAGTGATATGGTACATGTGTTATTTCATAATTTATACTTTTTAAGATGGGTTTTTATAAAGAAGATGACTTAATTACCTTATAACTAAGCCTCTCTTTTTTGAAACATTATAATATGTATTTTGAATTAATTGGTAATTTGCATTGTGTTAATGTTAAAATCATTTCACTTGATAATCTGCAATTATGTTGATCTTGAAGACAACAACGTACTGTATAAAGTTCTTTTTTATATAATGTCAATTCCTAAAATAATACAACTACTTGATTACTTTAAATGTGTGTGAATGATATCTTCAAAATGTATACAAAAAATCATATTATTCTAGATTTATTATTTTATAATTATTTATATTCATATAAATTTACAATTTTACAATTATGGTAATTTAACAATATTTACGGTATACATTTTACTTATAGGAGTTATGGTTCAAAATTGGAAATTAATTTACAAATTTACAAAATTTTCATAAAATTGAATGATGACAATACATACAATTACAATTTTACAAATATTTTATGTCATACAATTAAAATTAAAATTACAATTACAATTTTACATACAATTACAAATTTTACAATTTTACATACAATTACAATTACAATTACAATTTTACAATTTCACATACAATTACAATTTTAGAATTTTACATACAGTTACAATTACAATTTTACAATTTTAGATACAATTACAATTACAATCATTTCACATTAATACAATTAAAATTTTACAAATATTTTACATACAATTACAATTTTACAATTTCACATACAATTACAATTACAATTTTAGAATTTTACATACAATTACAATTACAATTACAATTTTACATATATACAATTACAAGTACAATCATTTCACAATAAATTAAATATTACAATTACAATTAAAATTATACAAATATTTTACATACAATTACAATTAAAATTACAATTAGAAATACAACTAGCATTTGCACCAAAGGGTGCAAAGACACGTCGATAGAACTGTAGATGAATGTAGAGTGACGCAGTAGTAGCGTTGTAGGAAATTCACCATGTCTTGATACTTGATGCCCGAGGATAACCAGAAAGTGATGATAGATAAGAACAAAAGCATAGATTTGTTTTAATTTAAAACTTGAACACAACAAAATTGTGTGGAACTTAAAGATCCTGAAAGTCTTAAAATGGAAAAGTCAAGGTACAAAAACATTTTATTAATCGACTATCTCAAAAGGAGAGCAGTTCTAAAACCTTGAGTGCAATAAGTAGATTTATACATACATGATGAACACAAAACTTGGTCTGAAAATGAACACAACATCTCCCCAGGATTTAACGACAACAACCACTTGGGAAGGTGGACCAAAACTATAAATTAGGTAGATGGTATCAAAGTCTAAATATCCCCAATACCAACCAACTTGTAAATAGTGTAAGACAATGAGTCGAAAGTGTGTCATATAACAACAAACAAGAGTTATAGTCCAATGGAATAATGGCCATATGAACCTTATCTTGCTTCTCATTGGCAAGAGGAAGGTTTGGTCGGTGAACGGTTATTACATGAGTGCTTACTTTATCTTCTTCTTCAAGTTTTATTTATTTGTCTTTCTCACTGTCATTATTTCCCTTCTCTTCAGGCACCATCCTACAAGTTGTAACTTTTATTCCCCGACATCTAGGGTGGAAATTGTCAGATGAAGGCAGAGTATTTGTCACACCGACGAATCTTTGTTTTCAATATATTCTAGAATTTTGTGTAGCAGTGTTTGCTACAACATAACCATCTACAATAACATCATAGTGTGCCTTTAATGCAAAAAATATGACTCCAATTTCATAATCCTACTGTGATATGCAACAATTTCAGACTCCGCTCGAGCCAATGCACGCCAAGTAGAGAAATTTGAAATATTGTAATAAGTGGAATATGTATATGTATGCTTTAAAACTATCACACCCTGAAGCGATGAAGTAGAATATAGGACATTTGGAGGGATCGAATTTGGCAAAATCTAAGCTCTCGAACAATTTTCTGAAAGTTCTATTCCAAATGTGGCAAAGTGCAGAAACCTAAAGCAGGGATAGACAGGTGTGATTCCCATCCATCGCTTCAAACATGTAAGAGGAAAAGCACCCTGTCTAACAATCCAAGCTAGTACTAATGTTGAGCCCACCAATGAAAATAATCTACAACTACTTCCTTTCTTAATTGCCAAATCTTTTTAGAACTGGAATGTGTAAAGGTTGTGCATAATACTAAAAATTGCATACTATTGTGCTAACGAGCAACTACAAATGTTTATGGTAAAACAAAATATATATATATTTTTAATATTTGTTATTACTCTTAATATTATTATTAGTAGTAGAAAAATAGGATGTATGTGAATACAAAGAAAGGGAGAGCAGATGGTAATCTATGAGCTCCCTTCATTTATTTGAATATGACCAATCTATCATCAACGGGAGTTGAAGTGACCATAAAACTAAGTCAATGCCCTTTGAGGCAGCTGTTACACAGTATTTTCCACCGTCCCTATAATCCCCATCCTGCACATTGCAGGACCATTTTAGTGACTTCTGTGTATTGTCATACCTTGCAAAGAGTTTCATTGCATCCCTTGGCATGTGAAGAACATTTCCTTTATTGATCATTCTTGAAGCAGGCTTTCAAAAACACATGAATTTGGGTCGGTGCTAGTATGCAGTTATGGCCCTGTGCCAATAAGGAAATTTACATTGGGCCTCGCGCCCATTGGCGCTCTGTATCAGTGGACTGCCCACGTCGAGCTATTTTTGGAAATTTTTTTAAAATAGAAACGAAGTTTCCATGTCCAACCACTTTTTGGGCAAAGTCATCATGGTTTTTTTGACTGAATAATGTCAAAATCCTCCCTTTGGCTTCTTGTTTCCTATAATTGAGAAACTCCCTAAAGGATAAGGACTCCCTTGCACCTTATGAGGGATCTAAAACCACCTCCTCCTCTCCTATAAATACATCCTTCTCACATAGTTTCAGCTAGCTTAACAGTCTTTACTATAGATGGTGTGAAGAAAAAAGTAGAGAGGAATCCACTGTCTAGAGAGAGTTTAGGCATGTTCCCTCACCAAGTCTGATCCCCGACAAATGCTTGAGATGCATTTGACTGAACCCGTCGGAGGAGGCTGCAAAGTCAAGGCTTCAAGGTTGTAAAATCATTTTCTCAACTTGTCAATACATGATTGGTTTTTTGGTTCCCCTTTTGCGTTCTATATGTTTAGTCCTATGCAATACGTTTGATTATCCTTGACCAATCAAATAGTTATGAATGCAAGTATGTTTTTGTATGATGTCACCGTTCTCTGATCCTTGTGCAGATACACAAATATTACTGCTGAAGGACCGCAACGTGTGAAGACGAAGATCAGGAGATCGCTGCTACAAGCTACGAAAAGGGCGTTGGAAAAAGATAGGTCATCTATCACAGCTTATTTTCATTCATGAACCAGGAGTATAAATGATTAGCATGTTCCCTTGCTGGTAGACCCACTCCAGGGCTAGAGGGATCGCCTCTATCCACAGAGGGGATTTACCTACACAAAAATTTGGTGAATCTACTGGAGATCAGCGCTTGTTTCCTTTGTCACAGGCATGCCATCCTCTATTTGGCATTGATTACATCCTCACAGACGCATTGAATCCTATAAGTTAAAATTTTATCCTTTTCCCCGAGTTTTGTCAGTTTCTCTTGCCTCTTATTTGGATTTTCATCTTTCAATTGGTCTACTGGAATTGTTTTTACTCTCTTGTCTCGTCCTACTCAGCTATTTGTCCCTCATCTGATCAGTGGAGTTAGTCACTCTAGGGTTTCTAGGTGCCTTCCGCCACTTGTCCGAATACCTCCTCACTGAACCTTCTGAGTTGAGTTTGAGTCAATTTGGTTGTTATATTTTCAGTTTGTTGACCGATTGATTTCGTTTTTCTTTTGGTTCCTCGTGTTATTGGGTTTTTGAATGATCATCTTGGATTTCGTTTAGCTCTCCATCTTTCACCTTGAGCATAGATTACATTACTCTTTGAACCAGTTTGAAAGCCATGTTTTCTTGGAAGAATGCATCTTGTTTTGAGTGTTTGATGTTCATGTTCGATTGATCTCTTTTCTTTAGATCGTTTCATTCGAATTGCTCAAAACTAGTCCCTTTTTGTCATTTAATGTAATAATGCATTTTGCTTCTCATTCATCTAAAAATGACAAAATTTGCATTCTTTCTCTTAGTTTGAAAATGAAAAATGTTCTTTTGCATCAGTAGATTTTAGTGAACAAGGAAAGAGATTTTCATTTTCTGCTTTGGTTGTCTTAGATGCATTAAGGAAAATTTCTTCTTGCATTTGATTGATTGTTGCTTCGTTATGCTCTACTATCCCTCTCTTAGCTAGCATTCATCGAATTGGAATAATTTTCTTTGGCATATAGCTGTGCATTAAGGATTCGAGATCACAATCGGTAAGGCCTTGAAATTGCAACATTAATTCAAGGTAAACTTTAAAATCAATTCAATCAACCTAAGGAAGCATTGAAACCTAACGCATACATTTATAGGTCTAGGCTAGTGACGTGTTCCGACGTCATTAAACCTAGTAGTTGTTGTTTGCCATCTGGCATTATACAGCACTAGCACGGACTTGTGCTCCCCATACCATCGAGTATATAAAGGGAGACCCTCATAGGTTGCAATCCTTTATCCATAGCAAGCCGAGTCTGCCGCCTTGTAACTGTGATACACCAAACACAGCATTCGGGGAGACTGCCTGCACATACGTTAAGTCCTTGGTCATTTCTCTTTCTTTTGATCACCAAGGTGTATATTGCAATTCACGGAAACTTGGTACACCCTCTTGCTTAGATTTCCTGAGTAGTCATTTTGGTCTTTTCGTGACTCTCTAAAATTGAAAAGATCATCAAGCACTTGTTCTTTCACGCTTGTTTCAACCTGAAAGTGGCTAGAATCATATTTTGCCTATTTTCTTGACTCTTAAAATATGAAAAGGCATAGTTTTGTTTCAATGTCATAAAATCAATTGCCCACGATCACATGCCCATTAAATATATTTTTGGATTGTTCTTAAGTAATTCCTTAGTGATTGGTCTTGAAGCCTCGAATTGGTCATCTCGGTTCTCTCCTGATTTGAGGCAAAGTCACGGTGGCAGAACCACCAGTTTCGTCGTCCCCTTCATCAACTCCTAGTGGAGATCCTTCTCCTGAAGTTTCTTTGGGGGCACCTCAGCCTACTAGGCCTCTTTATTACTAGCGTGGCCTTATAATGAGTATCCTACCCCTTGCTACCCAATCTCCTCTTGAGGAGCCTTTTGATATCCATTGGCAACTTTCGAGCACTTGGGCTAGTTTTGGGAAGAGTTTCCTCCTCTTACTTCGGAACCATCTTTACTTGCCATCTCTTTACTTTCCACTACTCATCACCTTTTCGGCAATACCATGGCTTCATCTAACATGGATTCTTCGAGTCCCATCTATAGTGAAGAGATTCATGTTTCTATAGGGGATTAACAACTCTTTCCGGAGGATTTTCCTTATGTCTCAAGTCAACCTTCTTCAAAACCGATATCTCTCCCAGTCAGTTATCGTACTTTGGGTCAGATCATTTCTAGTGTTGCATCAATGTATCAGAACCCGACATGGTCAAGTACATCCACTCCCTCGGGAGGCTCGTCTATCATCGTATCAGGGGCATCACCCTCGCCTCCCATAACGTCGATGATTGTTACATCTGTCCCAGTCCGGCCCACTATCTGTGTGGCCTCATCTGCACCGGCTGTTAGCACAACTCGATCATTTTCATCGTCTTCTAATGTTCGTAGGTTATTTTTTATTAATCCCACGATACCTGATTGGACCGCCGTGAGTGGATCACAACCTCATGTTTCAGGAATCCAACCTACTAGTAGTGCGCCCATCACCTCTACTTCAATTCTTGGGGGTTTGACATTTGATCAGTACCTGTTGGCCATTCAGCAGCAAAATTCCACCCCTCAGGGTTCTCAGCAGCCGCAAGCTTCTTTTAATCCTCCCCATCATTATGATGAGTATGGAAATCCCATCTATTTGCCTCCAATTGACCCCAATTAGTTCACATACCAACAGGGACAACCCTCTGGTCCACAAGGACAACCTTCAGTCCAACAAGGACAACCCTACGGTCCATAGGGACAACCTTACGGTCCGCAAGGACAACCCTTTCAGGGACAACCTTTGGTCCAACAAGGACAATCCTACGATTCTGTTGGTCAACCTTATTTTCAACAGGGTGCATCTTATGTTCCTGGGGGGGAATCTATCCACAACAGGGACCAACTTTTGTGCAACATCACTAGCCTTACGTTGAGGAAGGCCCAAATTTTGTACAACAAGGTCAACCCTCTATTGCTCAGTAGGTTCACCCTGGTCTTTAGGGGCAACCTAGCCCATCCCAACTATCGAGCCAACCTCTTCCACAAGGGCAAACCTGGTGGCTCACAATATCTAGGCCAACTTGCTCCGTAAGGACAACCTATCCAACCACAGCATCCGAGTCAACCTGCACCCTAGGGGAAACTAGTTCAAACTTAGGGTGCCACTTACATTCCTCAAGTTCAATCTGAATTGGTACATAGTGTGCCCCAAGGCATTTCTTACATTCCTCAAGGTCAATCCCAGATGGTATATAGTGTGCCTCAAGGCATTGCATACATACCTCAAGGCACGGCTTACATTCTGCAACAAAATCCATATGTTGCTCAGACAGGACCTTAGTGGTTCGCTCAAAATCAGTATCCTGGTCCTCAACCCATGTATGGGCAGAATTATCCAGCTTATAACCCCTATGGACAGAATCCTCCGGGACAAACCATATGGGGGCAGAATTTCTCTCAAACTGGGTGGAATCCTAATACTGGTCTTTATCAACGACCAACAATGCCTTTTAATCCACAATTTTCTTTCCTTGCTACATTGGAACTTCCCGATGTGTCGAAGTTGATGAATGATCCTATCCTTCATAATCCACATTGGCCTCCAATTCTGACTAAAATCCTTGGCGATTGTCCCAAATTTTAGGGCAAGTCTGGCGAAGACCCCCAATCGCATGTTATGACATAACATCTTTGGTGTTCCTCTAACTCTTGGGTGGATGATTCTATTCGACTCTAGCTTTTCCAAAGGACTCTCACTGGTGCTTCTGCGAAGTGGTACATTGAAATCTCCCGCTGCGTCTTCCAATATTTCAACTCTCTAGCCATGGCATTTCTCACACACTTTCAGTTACCAGTTCGTTATGAAACTAGGAAGCACCTCCTCACATTTTTGAAGTAAGATCGAGCTACTCATATCCCTGATCATATTCATGAGTGGAGGCGACATCATCGTTTGATCAAGTTTGAGATTCTTTATCAGCTTCTAACTGATTGGTTTACTACCTCCTTCATTGCTCTGATTGCTAAGGACATTTCTATGGGGGCCTGTGTTACTAAAGAACAAGCCATCGCTCGTGCCCAGTACCTTGATCTTGTGTACTCCCAGTCCAACACATTGTACAAGCTCTTGCCTCATGCCCCTCGACCTGGAAATTCCAAAGCACTAGCGATGCCATCCATCGACGATATCATCGGTTCTGTGGCTCATACTTCTTGGAATTCTTCCCCAAATCCCTCGAAGCAAAATTATACTCCTTCCAATGATACTGCTTCTCAGCCACCTCTGAATTCTGGTAAAACAACGGAAGTGAATGTCGTCCAATCCAATTCGGCAGATGAAACTTCCAAGGGTAATAAGAAGGGTAAAGGTAAGGCCAAAGTCGATACCCTGAAACAGGATTCTCATAAATCTCGTGTTGATGATGGTTCAAAACGCGAACCGAAGTACCCTTGTCTAATTTGTGAGGATGAGCATTACACTAAGGATTGTCCACGACGGGCTGAGGTGAGTCGACTGCTCAAAGGAACTCAGGGCACTCCGATTGTTCTCAAAGAACCATTCCCATCACAACAAACTCAGATGGTAGAGCAACCTCGATCCTCCACCCCATTTGGCTCTCAGGTTTTCACGATGAATGGTCCTGCACCCATATCTATTGCTACCTGATCGAAATATTGCTCTGGGAACCGCATCCAAGCAACGGGGAAGGAAATTGCTAATGGTCCTCCTCCCCGACACATACGGCCTGTGGACAAGAGATTGCATCTACATGCGTCATGTCTTATGCTTGTTGGGAAAGCCATTGGTTCTCCGACCCTCAATTCATCTCCAGCGCTTCAGAAGCTTTTGATGGAGAAATGTAGTTTATGGCCCATTAGAAGGGAAAATGGTTAACGTTGAGGTTGAATTCATTAGCCTTAGCCCAATTCCAATATTCTCCTCGATGCATTGTGATTGGACTCCGCCACGCTATGGGTCTCGTCCACTCTCTTTCGTGTTCTTCAATTCCTGCATGAAGGAAAGATCATCACTGTCGATCAGTTGACCTTTTTCACTTCTTTGTCTTCCGAGAGAAACATTCCATATGTAGATCGTATCCCTATGCCTTATGAGAGCATAAGACTGGGTCTTTTTAAAGATCCTGGCCTCATGGGTCTTTTTTCTCTTCCTCCACCCAACACTGCTCAATTTAACATGATCTCCAGATCTTCTGATCCCTAGGTCATCCCTTTGCCCAATTATATTGATTCGTTTGGTGACTGGATGTCATTAAGCCCAATAGAGATTGATTATTGTGAACTTATTTCAGCTTTGGCTCCTCCTCCCTCTTATCATGATCCTTTTAGTATGTCTCTTGAAACTTATTCTCAATTCCCTTGGCTCGGCACTTCGGATTCACTCGATCCCTTAAAAGAGATATTTCCCACTGATGAGGCCATCGTGGAAACTATGTCTCTTTAGGATCCTCCTTGGGATGATAATCATCATCGTTCCTCTTTCATGTCTAGCCTTGGGGCCATGTCTACTTGTCTTGAGAAGTTTGCTTCCCAAGTTCCTTCTCATCCGCTTCAAATGCCCATCCTGACACATGAATTCTTTGCAGAAGGTAAATTGGGGAACATTACGCAAACGATGCCTATTGACATCTCCATCAAACCAGGGATTTTCGAGAACATCCACATTGGGGTGACCTGTTCTCCTAATGAGATCGAGGTCTATACCAGTCTCTTCCACAAGTTTCGCGATGTTTTCACTTGGTATTACGAAGAAATGCCTGGCATCGATCCGATTATAATGGTGCATGAGATTCCTACCTATCCTGGTGCGAAGCCTGTTCTCCAGCGCCTTCATCCCATGCACCCTAGAAAGGAAGCCGCTATTAAGGGAGAAGTTGAAAAACTTCTTAAAGGTGGCTTCATTTATCTAATTCCCTTGACATAATGGGTTTCTAATATTGTTCCTGTGGATAAAAAGCAAGGTATTATTCGTGTCTATGTCAATTACCATGATATCAACCGTGCTCTCCCTAAGGATAATTATCCCACTCCTTTTATTGACTAGATCATTAATGATTGTGCCAAGAGTGAGATCCTTTCCCTTATGGACGGGTTTTCTAGGTACAACCAGATCAATATTCTTCTGGCCGATCAACACAAAACCGCCTTTATTTGTCCTTGGGGTACCTTCGCCTATAAGAAGCTCCCCTTTGGTCTTAAGAATGTTGGGGCTACATTTCAAAGAGAAATTTCATATGCTTTCCATGACATCAAGTGCATTGTTCAACCTTACCTAGATGACCTTCCGGCACATTCCGCTAAGCGTAAAGACCACCCAGATCATCTCTGTCAAATATTTCTTCGTTGTTGATGCTATAACATTCGACTCAATCCGTATAAGTGCATATTCTGCGGTGATTTCGGTAGGCTCTTAGGGTTTATCATCTCTAAAGATGGAATTCATCTTGATCCCCTCAAAGTCGAAGCTATTGTTAATCTCCCCTCCCCTTCCTCTTTACATCAGCTATAGAGTCTGCAAGGGAAAGCTAATTTCCTGCGTCATTTTATACCGAACTATGCTGAAGTGGCCAAAGGCTTCACACGATTACTTAAGCAAGGTGTCACATTCCTCTGGGATGAGATTTCCCAAAAATCCTTCGATGCACTAAAGACATTTCTTATCAACGCTCCTATGTTGCGTCCTCCTAATTATCATCGCGATTACTCCCTCTATTCGGTTGTTGTGATTAGCACTATTACCATGGTTCTGGTGTAAGACGAAGATGATGGTGACGAGCACGTCATTTACTATTTGAGTCGCAATCTTCTCGATACATAAACACATTACGCACATGTCGAGAAGTTGGCATTGGCTGTTGTTCAAGTTGTTCAACGTTTTCGTCATTATATTTTGTTGTGCACAGTGACCATGATTTCTAATTACAACCTTATGACCTACATATTGACTCATCAATTGCTGTGGGGAAAATATTCAAAGTGGATCATTATCCTCCAAGAGTTCGATTTGGATTTTACTACCGCCAAATCGAAGAAATCACTGGTTTTTGCCGATTTGATTTTCTCTCTCCCTTCTGATTCTGCTCCATCTAGTTCTGAGGAACACATTCCAGACAACACACTTTTTCTCATTAGCACCCTCGATCCTTGGTATGGTGATATCATCGTATATCTTCAAACTTCCACCTTCCGATCTGAGTTGACGAAGGATGCTCGTTGACGCATTCGCCATCATCCGCAACCTTATTACATAGTCAGAGACACTCTCTACCGCATTGGAGATGATTATGTTCTCCATCGGTGTTTGAATCTCGAGGCTGAATGATCTGAAAGGAGTGTATTAGTTCTATTGTGATAAGTGTCCTTTCAGTTAAATAAACATGTACAAATTGTCTCCATAAGTTTGCTTAAGGTATGAGATTTTTAACCATGAAAATTAGATGAATTAGTGAAACTTAAGCATGTAAATAAGCCTTAAAAACACTGAACACAGTGCATAACAAAGAAAAACATTCACACATAAGTTTTACATAGTAGGCATGATGAAGCAGTTCACCCCTCCTGGGCTACATCTGTTGGTCCAGCTCCCAATGGCAAGTCCCTCTTTGTTATTATGCTCAAAATTGTAAATTACAATTTTTTGTAGGCCCCTAATGACTGTTTTCTTTGCACCCATGGCTCCAGAATGCTGAAATTAGTCTAGGTAGACTCTTGTTTCACCAAAATTAGTCGAAATTTGACCTCTCTATGCCTTTTTCCCAATGTCAACTAGAAAATCTCCACTAACTATGGAGCACTAGCAGTTAGCTGCAATTAAATTGATGGGTTAACCCGGGGTGCGCTCCAAAGATGTCATACGGTTAAGTTTACATTAATTTTTAGTGGCACTTGTGAAATGTTTCCAGGCCCAACGGTTTCGGTTGGCTAACCATTTAACAATTTGTGCATTAAGATGGACAGAACCTCGAAGTTGGCATGGTTCCTAACCATCACACTAACCCTTATCAAACTCCGCCATGTGATCACCTTAGCAACTACCAGAGTTGATGTTACATTTTCATTGTATATATATATTTTGATGTTGCGGTTATGGAGCTGCATCATGTGACTGCAACCTTTTTCATCGATGTTATGATTTCGATAGCCGTCAGGTCTAACACTTTAATGTTATGGAGGCCAAAGGTTCTTGTGCAAGGGCGTATGGAGAGGGGGCCAGCCTCCCCAAAACCCCGAATGAAAAACCATAAATCCATAACATTAAACTCGTTGCATATAATGTTAAGAACTTCACATAGCGTGGGTGGAAGCACACGGGCTTGGCAGATGGGAGATCGGGTGGTCGACTCCCCCGGACTCCATATAAACTTTTACCACTTAAATTTGAGGACACGTGGCGGCCTGCAGGCTTGCCATGTGTCGCTCATCCAACGACAGACCCAAAAACATCCAATGGCTCATAATCATCACCGTACCTTAAACAATCAACAACCCACCATGTGCCATGTGGCGCAATTCTGTGGTCGAATAAAATGGAATATTCCAAGAATATTCCACTGAATGTACCTGCAAGCTAACTAGGCATCTAGTCACCAAAATTTTTTTGTTTGGGAAACTGAACAAAACATGATATCTTCCTCATTAGACATCGGTTTTTCGAACCGTTCATGGCACCAGAATTGCAACGACGAGACCTTTCCGATTGCTTAGGTTCGAACCTATTTCGAGCACTTTCATTTTTAATCATATGACTTGATCTCCTTATCACTGAAAAATTCCTCAATTATTTCCATTCCGGCGCCTATGGCAGTTGTTATCACTCAGATTAAACCTCAGGATGAAGAAGGAAATTCTGAGGTAACCTCAAACCACGCTTAGCCAAGTAACTAGCCCTACTAGGCCAGGAGAGGGCTCTCTCCGTATAGATCACAGCCAAAATGACTGAGGAAAGAAGATATTAGGCTAGATATAGTAGCTCAGGGTTTTTTATTTTGATTGTGTATGGTTTTGCTGGATCAAGAGGAGTCAAGCAACTAGGGCAAGAAAATTAGGTCAAAATTTGTAGGGTGTTCTATGGGGCAAGGTAGGTACAATGTTTAGCACTTTAGGATTTCTATGGTGGAATAATCTAAGACAGGTGAGGAGCTAGAAAGATCATGGTGAATTCATGGTTTCTTTCTAAACTGGAGAAGTTAAAAATTATGAATGTTTACCCAAAACAGAGCATAGAAATTATGGATCATGTTCATCTAACTTGAAAACATCCATTCAATAGAAATGAAATGATGGATGGAATACACAAAACATTCTAACATATTAGCACAAAAGAATAAATTGAAACTAAACACAATACCACATGGATCCCATAAAAATAGCTGCAAATTTGATTAATGTTCAAGCCAAAACTGATACAAAAGTATGTCTCTTGAGATGCCAAACCTCCAAGTGAGTCCAACCATTACAATGACTGAGAAAATACATCATATAGACCTAAAAACCACTCTCCCTAGCCTCAAGGAGTTGAATCCATGAGATAGGAATCTGTTTCACCTACTTCCAAACAAGAAACTGAAGACTAGGAAGACCCAACAATTTGCCTCTAAAAGAGAGGAAACTGATTCATTTGACCTCTAGAGGACTCACCTAATGTATCTACCTTAGATGAAAGTCAAAACATGACATTTAAATTCACTATGACCATTTACATCAGTAATTTCATAATTTTTCCAAGTAAAAAGTCAAACTGGAGTGAAATTTCAAAATTTGTTGAAGATGGTGAAAATGCAATTTTCCTGGCAAACGCGCAGCGCCATAACAGGAAAAATAACCTCTTTTGCAAGCAACTTTTGGAGGCCTTCCTGGTGTCCAAATAATCTCCATGATAGCTCATTGGAAAAATATCTGAGTTTAGTTTCCAAATATGCCTCCAGTTTCCAAAGTGATGCTCATTTTCCCTATCAAAAAGTGAATCTCCCAAGACTGGTAAACGCGCAGCGCCTAGGCCAAAAAGGAGGCAGAATCATGAAAATTTGGTGGTTTTTTGCACTTTTGAGGCACCATTTCTCCTCCAAATTTTCTGAAACTTGCTAGGGTTGATGTATTCATCATTATTAACACGATGGTGGTAGACATTTGTCATTTGGATGCCCCAAAAAAGAGTGCAGAGTGTGTTTGGAAAAAATTTTGTCTGCCAAAATTACTCAAAAAACCAAAGATGCACTAAAGTGCCAAATGTGCCAAAATTTGTCAAAATTATGAGGTTACTTGCTTCTCAAGTGCTTGAGGAATGAAGAGACATATCATAAGTATTTTTAACCTCTCCTTCTCCTTTTTCTTGGTCAAAGCTTGAATTTTTGCATGGGCTTGTTTGAGCTTAGCCCTTGCAATTTTGTTCCTCATGGTGTAGTGCTTTGCCATTTTCCTCTGCATGTCATTGTCCTTTTTGGCCTTCTCTAGCAAACTCTCCAGATGAAAATTGGCTCTATCAAGCCACGACTCTCTATCCTTTATAATCTCTAGGGCAAGCAGCTCACTTGGAATGAGATGCTCTGCCAATTCATCTTCTCTCTGTCTCTCAAGGGCTAGAGCTCTTTTCCACCCTCTAGTCTTTGGTCTCTGTTTTGGAGGCTGATCCTCCTCATCATCAATCTCACTAAATCTGTCCAAAGTCTCCTCCAACAAGGCCTTGGCCTTTTCTGCCTCTCTTTGTGCTTTGATGGTCCTAACCTCATTGATAGTCTTCTTGGTCTTCAGCACCTGATTTTCTTGCTCAAGAAAATCAATCACATACTTTGCTCTGTCAATATTAGCTTGAAGTTCACTAATATTTTCTTCTTTGCCTTTGATTGCTGCACTAGTGATTTTTTCCTCATCTTCCTCATCAATATCAATCAGCTGAAACTCCCGCTATGTTTCATGTTTATCCTCCTGCTCATCAATGATTTTCTCTTTAGCCTTTTCCTTGCCTTTATCCACCTATTTTTTTGATGAAGAAGGCATGGCCCCTTTCACTCTAAGTGAAGAAAACACATGCATATGGCCTCTCTAATATGTCTTTGGAAATGGCTCAGCATCGGTCACATTATCCCAAGTTGCCTCACTATCTTTCTCACTACTTGATGACTCAATATCATGATGCGATGATGAAGGGTTATGGAAAGGTGAAGAAGTAGGATCAACATGAGGTGAATGCATTTGACTTGGTGATGATGTATGAACAGCAGGCTGAGATGGAGGAGTGGATATGGGAGGATGAGATGATGAAGGGATACTCTACTCATGCTAACTAGGTGGGGTAGTGAAAACTTCATTTGTTATGAATGTGTCCCATGGGATGTTCTTTTCCTCAAGTTGATGCATGACTATCATCTTAATAAGGGAGTGATGGAAAAGACTCTGCATTTGATGATTATAAACCCTCTTTTGTATAATTTATGCCATCTTTTCAATGTTGCGATAGAGATAGTACGGTATGTGAAGAATTATGCCTCTATTGAAGTGCATGAGGAGTCGGATATAGTATGAATAGAGTCGAGAAAGCCTCCCCTCACAGGTGAAGTATTTCATGATTATCTTCATCATAGGGACATACCAGTCAAGGAGATGAGCGAAAGGGAAAATGGTCTTCTTATCATCCTTGTATCTAGGTTTGAGATATGGTTCATGGTAGCTTTGATCAAGGTTTCCTTGTTTAAACCATTTCCCTCCCACATTAGGGATCCCTGTAGCAGCTAAAATAGCATTAGTGTACATGGTAAAAGTAACCCCAACAAGAGTGACCTGCCTATCATGAATTTTTGTAATGAAAAACCTTGTCAACATAGGGTGATACTGAATCTACTGCACTTTCTCACAAAACTCAAAACAACCAACATGTTTAAAACATGACACAGTGAGAGGAGAAGCCATGAACTCCTTTGCGGTTACTGGTTCATATATGATGATTTTCCCTCCTTTGCGGTTACTTCTCTTTGGTGTTTGTTCCTCGCTGACACCTCTGCCCTCCTCTTCAGAAATTTTGAATTTGAAGGCTTTGGAAACCCTAGGGTAAATGGAATGAGATGAAGGGAGTGAGAGATGAGATTAATAGCTTAGGAAAATGGAGGGAATGAATGTAAATTAAAACCTAGGTGTATGAAAACCCTAGGATTTAACGATATTTATGACTGATATATGTTTAGGGACATGAATATGGATTTAGTGCATGAAAATGAGAAGGAAATGGAAACTAAGGTTTCATAGCAACAAGCACTTCAATCTTGTTATGGAACACCAAATATATTAGAGGAGAGGTGATTTAGGGTCCACTTACTGATTTAAAGCCTTTTGAAGAAAATTGTGAGGATACTTGAGTTTGCTAGAGGTGGTGACACTCTTTAAAACCCTCCCTGAATAAACACGCAGTGCTCTAGAAGAACACACAGTGCCTGGGAAAATGTGCAGTGCCTCTAGGTAAACATGCAACACCTGTGTATTTTGGTCTGGATTTATCGGGCAAACGCGTAGCGCCTCCAGGTAAATGCACAGTGCCAAGACAAACATGCAGTGCCTTGGTGCAAACGCACAACACCCTGAAATTTGGCCCAAAATGCTTAGAAAACTTGAAATTTCTCCTTTGCTGGAAACTCCTGATGGTTGAATGGAAACAATGACTTGCTTTGAGGTGTTTTGAAAGACTTTATAGCATAGTGGAATTGAAATTTTAATTTGAATCACCCACTTTTCTAATGTTCACTTTTCCCTTTGGACTTTAGCACTGATACTCTTTAACTTTCTGAATTTTTGGCATTGCAGGTTGATCAAACATGGAGTTTGGCTTTATTTGCTCCACTTAGGCCGGACATGATTTCATTTGAAAGCTTGGGATTGAATTTATTTCATATGAGAACATAAAATTACATTTGGAAAAACATAAATAATTTACGTATTTGAATTTTATATCAAAATGGAATTTTGATATAAAAGTCATTAAACTCAAAAATTATAACTTTGAAAGTATGATAACTACATCATGATGCTCTTATTTAGTCCCTCTCATATATGTGCTGACCTCATCTGAAATGAAGGAGTGACCTTGAGAAATAAAAAACCTAATGACCTAATGGGACTGCTTTAGACCTGATTTTCATGAATGAGATTTTGACTTACAAGACTTCCAAGTGAAAAGAGCATTTCCATAGGTGTTTTTATGCTCAAGGAGACATGATATCTGCTAAGGGAGAATGAATTTTATTAACAAGGAAAACCACCAGTGGAACAATTTTATATCATGACGTAATGGAATGATGGAAAATTTCTTCAGAGTGGGACACCTAATATGCACATGCAAAATGTGTTTTGATCCCTGGTGGAAGTATGCAAATACTGACACTAACAGTGGTCACATGTCTGGATATGCTACTGCATAGAAGATTCTTCGTGTTGGTTATTTCTAGCCTAGCATATTTAAAGACTGCATTGTTGTTGTCTGCAAGTGTCACGATTTCTAGATTTACCAGCGCAAGATGCGTGCGCCACCCACACACCTTCATCCTGTCATTACCGTTGGTCCCTTTGTGAAGTGGGGCATCGATTTTATGACGTGTAACCCTCACTCGGCCGTGGGGCATGCTTATATTATCGTATTCGTTGATTATTTCACTAAATGGGCCGAAGCAATGCCTACACTTACAGTTGACGATAAGACATCCACACAATTTCTGTTCAATCATGTCATTACCAGGTTTGGTGTCCCTCAAGCCATTTTTACTGATCATGGTTCTCATTTCATCATTACATTATGGCTGATTTGTCTTCTAAGTTGGGTCTGCGTCACGACAGCTCAACACCGTACTACCCTTAAGCCAATGGCCAAGTTGAAGCCATGAAAAAATTTGTACTCATTATGCTTCAGCGTACGATTGGGATGTATAAGTCCAACTGCCATCTCATGTTGTTTTCAGCTCTTTGGGCTTACCGAAACTTAGTGAAGGATGTGACTGGATTCACTCCATTCTAGCTTGTTAATGGTCTGGAAGCTACCCTTCTAATTGAATGTGAAATCCCTTCTCTCAAGATAGTTGTTGAACTACTGCCTAGCACTTCGCCAGAATAAGAGCGTCTTTTATACTTAGAAAGGCTTGATGAAACTCGTTGTTTTGCTACTCTTTTCATAGAAGCATGGAAAAAGAGGGTTAAATATCATTTTGACCAGTCGGTTTCCCCTCGTTCCTTTGTACAAGGAGACATCGTCATCTTGTATGACCAGGCTCACGATAAGTTGGGGGCAGGAAAATTCCAACCCATGTGGCATGGATCGTATATTTTTAAGCGTGTTTTGTAGAATGGGGCTTATGAGCTAATTGATTATGAAGGATATCCTCTGGACCCAACCCAGAAATGGGCTATATCTCAAAAAATACTATGCATGAGTTCTTCGTGCATGTTTCTTTTGTAGATAGGTGTTTTTTCATTTTTGTACATTTTTGGCTTAATGTGCTTTGCGAGCAGTTTTTCCTGCTTATTTCTTATTATGCAGATGTCTATCACTCCTTATGTTGGTTTCATGGATGGTGCCTCCCGCAGTACCTGGAACCTGTCTTCTACAGCCTATTTGAATTATATTCCTAATGGTGAGTTGATAGATCTCCAAGGTATTTGTCTAGGACGAACCATAAACAATGTCGATGAATATAGTGTTGTCATTGAACTCTTAACTGAGGCCATTACTCTCAGTATTCGTGCATTACTTGTTAACCTAGACTCTCAGCTTGTTGTTCTTCAAATTAATGGGCATTATTCTATTAGAAATCCTCAAATCTTGAGGTTCTATTTACGTGTTCATTTATTAAAAAGGAATTTTGATTACATTACATATCAACATATTCCTAGATGAATGAATGCATTAACTGATGTAGTAGCCGATATTTTTTTAGATATACATTTGTGTAATTTGTAAAAACATCATCATCACATAATAAGATTCATACAGGAAAATAGGCATATATATATATATATATATATATATTGAGTGTTTGCATCCACATGCATCATAAGTTCAAAAAATATGTATGTTTTGGTTACATCCTGAGACATCATGCCTCTCAAAAAATATGCAGAAATAAAAGCCTAGGTGTCTAGTCAATTTGATGTTCATGGTAGCATTTCACTTCCCGTACAAGTCTCCTCAATAATCAGTGAACACAATTCGACACCCCCGCAGTGTGCCTCTGGTACGCGCGAAAAACATCATAAAATCTCGCATAGTCTAGGATTCTATTGGTGAGTCCCTCCAGGTTGCGTACGATTTCCTCCTCCTCGCTGTCCTCACCATGAGGGGGCCACATCAAAATCACGAGGAACTCTCCATGCTATTGGAGATATTCATGCAGGTCTTTCTAGGCCAACATCTGCAAATACATGGATTAGAGATAGAACATATATAATAAAAAATCTAAATGCTCATAAAAATCAAAAAATGAGTCTTACCCAACACTTCATCCCAATCCTCTCCTGCTGGGAATGGTAGATCTGGATCACCTGTGAATTCCATTCCAGAATAGGGCTAGTCCTCCATGACAATTATTTGTCGTCGGAGCCAATCAAAGAATTCCAGTCTCCAAAAAATTTGTTGACCACCCCCTAATCTCGGCATCAAATCTGCCCAATGGACCATCCATGGATCTTGGGCTGGTGGTGTAGGGACTATCACTTCTTGACATTAAAAAATTGGTAGTCATTCCAGGATGAATGGTACTAATATGGACCCATAGCCGAACTGTTTCAGCTTACTATTATTTCATTTTTTCAATTGGCATTTCATATTGATCTTTGCCGCCTCTGCCCAATTGTTGAGAGTTGGTGCCATACAATCTACAACAAGAATTAACTGTGTTTTTGTGGCTTCATGTGGAGCCTGCGATCCAGCAGCTCGAGTGATGGTGTACAGCACTACTTTTAGTGCCAGATCGAGAATGGTTTGGATATCCACCTTCCCATTCTTGGATCCTTTATGTGCCCCTCGGCATACCCTGTCTATGACCATGCTCATGTTTTCCATCGTAGGTCGGGTGCCTGTCAGGATTGGTGTTGCTCCCCTCCTTGATAATCCAGTGATAAAGTATATGTCAGAGACATCAATCTCTAATTCCTGATCGTGAATTATGAATCTTTCCCAATCAATGTCCCATACACTGACCAAGTATTGTAGTAGCTCTGGTTGAGCTCGAAGACATAGCACCATGAAGAATTTTGGAAGCCTGCAATTTCGTAGAGCCTCAATGCATCCTACATTTCCTATGGCTTCCTCATCCTCATCCCTGTGTTCTCTTTCCTTCCATTCGATCACCATTTTTCTTTGACACACCTACAAAAACATGAATGGGGCCATCATTAGTCACATTACTTGCGATTGAAGTGTTTAAAACAGGCTAATTGGTTGAATATTTATCCAAATCTGTGGCCAAAGGTTGGCGCGACATTTTTAGAAACAACCGCGTTGACTAGAGCGCCCCCGTTAAGATTCAAGGCAGGTTGGCGCGAGTCCATGCCCAGAACCCGCGCCGACTGTCACACCCTAAATTAGACAAAAATCCCCTACAAATGTGGAAAAATGGATTGCAGGTAATGAAAATTACATCAAAATGCAGGCAAGGACACGAGCTCTTACCTGGAAAAGAGGGATTCGTGATTGGCCTCCTGGATTGTCCGTTGTCAGCTCCGCAAAATCACAGTGCAAAAAGGGTAAAATTAAGTAATTCATTTTTTACTATTTTTGACATTTTATAAACTTTTCAGAGCCCTAATTACGTTTTTTAGCATGTTTTTTATTATTTTAGTATTTTATCTCGAAAAATTGGTTTTACGTGTGTTTCTTGTGCAGCAACAGGTCCTCAACGTGATGACGATGAAGTGACGAGTTGTATTTTATACTTTTCGAACTCGGTAAAAACACGAAAAAGTCACCCCCTACAGTCATCTTTCATCTCTTTTCTGACTCTCAAAAATTGAAAATATTGTCGTGACTCTTGTCATTTTGAACTCGTTAAAGGTTGCGAAACGATATCTACCTAGTATATGTTTACCCCTTTTTCGAGCTAGGATAGATTATTTACGAAAAAGTGATGCAGAGGATCTACATAAATCATAGTAGAGCGCATAGAAGTGTGTGTGTTTCCTTAACATGGAATCCTCATCTAAAAATCTTCACTAAAAACATTTAAGATCAACTATCAATATATATAAAGAGAGAGCCAAACAATAAACACAATACTTGCTTATAATAAAACAAGAAAATTACAAATTCAAACAATTTCCTCAAATATTACATTTGTGGGCCTCTCGGCTCTCGCCTTTTACATGAATTCTCACACCATTTCTCTCTATATAACTCTATATCTATCTGTCCTCCATCCTCACACAAACCTCATATTTATACATAATTGTGGATTAATTTCAATCCATGATTTCCTCCACAAATATCTCAACCAAACTCTAAAATAAATTTATCCTTTTTTTACTCAACTAAGTTCCATTTAAGGAATTTCTAATCCCTAAAATATATATGCACTCAACTCCACTCATATTCTCAATTAATTAAGAGAATATTTACAACAAATCTCACATTTAGATTTTTTTCCTCTTAATTTAAATAAAAATGTGAATATTTTATAAAATGCTTAAAAAAACATCACCCACTAAATCACACAAATAAATAATGAAAAGTAGGCAGGATGCTCCTGCATCAGACTCCCCATGTAAAGAAGTTTCCATAGACTCCTGTCTATGACGTCTGTCACTTTTCTGTAATAATGCGATAGCCACAAGTCTCAATGACTTTCTCCCTTCAGGATTCCAAACTTTGTTTTACCACTGGTCTTCTAAAGTATCAACTCCATTTTGTAATTTTGCACAGAATTTCCAAAATAGTATTTTCAGAATACTATTGAATGTAACTCTCACTTTTCCATACCACATCATCTTTATTTTGAAAATTATATACTTGTGTAGAATCACTGATACCCATTCTTCTGGTTTCCAAACTCTGAAAGAATCTTGAACTGGTTGTACATCAACATCACTCATTCTATCAACCGGATTCCAACGGTCTTTCTAACAATTTCTTTCGCCAATTCCTCGGAGTAATTCCTCTTTGTCCGATGCTTCCGTCTCCAATTGAGTTGAACACTCAAATTCTTGAAATGAAGAATAATCAAGAATTTCTCCTTGATCACAACTATAGTCATTGATTGCTCCTATAGTAACAAATTTCTCATCCAGTGTTGTAGCCGCATTCATCAACAAACTATTAGTTTTAAAAATACAAGACCTTTTGGCCTCTTTTGATGCTTAAAGCACCAACCTCCCATCATAGACTTTCTGGATTTCAGCAGATCCTATTTTGAATTTCTGGTTGCTTTCATCTTTATCTTGTTGGTTCAATACTTTGGTTTCCTTTATGTCTCTAAGGACGTAACTTTCTTGTTGATCTTGATCTTTCATCTCATCTCCAAATACTTTCTACTCAATTTCTCTTCAACATCATATTTATTAATGTTTCCTTTTGTACCTACAACCACATTATTATTTGAATAGTTATAACATTCACTCAACTCTATAATTGTTAGAAACATTTCATCCCCATCATGCACGGAAACTGCAATCTCTTCTTTATCAGGGTCTAAAAGTTTCATCTCCCATTTAGGTTCCTTAAGCCATCTTTCCAAGAACTCTATTTGCATGTGAAATATTTACAGCATTTCATCACAACCTTCATTCTCGGTTTCATTCCTCCTCTTGCAATCCTCCTGGGTTACATGTTTTCTGTATCATCACATTGCAAAATTTTGTCATCAATTTCATTAAACAAATTCATTTGTTTACCTCCTTGGAATATCACTTCGGAATTTTCATTATGCTTCTGCTCCATAACAGCTTCAACTGGCTGTCTCACGCCAAACAGGAATTCATCTATGAATTCATTCTACTTCAATAAATCAGTACCTTCCTCATCTAAAAGGTATTCTCCATCATACTTCACCTCAAGAGCTTCATTCATCTCTGTGACAGTTTCACCAGATTGTCCATCATCTTCTGCACATCCTGCAAACATACACAAACTGTGAGATTTAAAAATACAAGGCTTCATAGCCTCATCTGCTTCTCTTGTCAACATATCTTCCAATTATTTTGAACTATTCCAATAGTCCATGAGATCTTTCTCATTGATCTCTTCAATCAGAATTTTACCCTGTTCTGGGCCACAAATGGAAACTTCCATTTTCAACTCAGCCTCTCTAAGTTCTTCACATCTCAATTGCACACTCATCATCTGCTCGAGCTTCCTCAGCTCTTCTGTCAATTTTATTTTTACCTGTTGTTCCCTCTTTGTGTGTAGCCTCTTCCATTTCACTTTCTTCCACATGGTCCAACCGTGTCTCTGGTCTTTCGTATTTCTCTGCAACAATTTCATCAATAACTCAAGATGGACTGTTATCTCAGCCTTCTCCCTCTCATATTCTTCATCAGTCAACTGCTTCCATATTCCATTTTCCTTAGCATCTTCCTTCTTCTTTCTTCTATTGCGGTCTTTCTCAGAACCTCTGAAATGATTATCACCAGTTATCTTCTCCTCCTTTGTGAACTTAATCTGTTCACTCGTGGGTTTCATTTAATCTCCTTTTCAGCAAGCCTTCATACTTGCCACCCAACAATACAAGATCTCTTCATGCGCTCGGTATCTTTCAGTTTTCTGTCTTGGAATCATTTATGGAAACTCTCTTGCTCCTCTTTGCTGCAAACAACAACTGTAGTAATTATTGTGTTACAATGACCAAACTCTTTGGGTGTCGGGCTACGTCGATCATGCACCCAATTACATTCAAACCTTTGACTTGATTTAAGACTCTTTGTCTCCAGACTTGACATTAACTCTTCATCTTAGATGAAAAATACACCCTCTTGTACAATAACTCAATGGTTTAACTTGACTCAAGCTATCTAAATTTTCATTTGACCTTAAATTATTATTTGACTTCCAAGCTTGACCCAATAATTACAATAGTGGATATTTTGACTCTAATTCAATTTGTACAGTATACCAATGAACACCCACCCTTAATACATTCTCATGATGTAAAATATTCACTCCACCAATTCTCTTTCATAATCCATTCTTATGATAATATCATAAGTCACTAATTATATCATCTCCCATTATCACTTTCTTTTAAGCCTTTAAATCAAAATGTAATCCATTTTTCCCAAGATTTATTTTATGGTGAAAATAAAATAAACCACTTAATTTTCAACATTTAATATGCCTTTTGAAAATGAATTATCATACCTTATGCTCCCTTCAAGGTTATTTAATAAACCTTTTCTTTGCAATTTCCACTCTACGGATTTCATTCTTCTGTGTCGTTCTTATCACTGTGAATATTTGCATGCCCTTCATACTATAACCTTTTCAACACGCTCATCATCTTAGCGCAGATAGTTTTCCTGCACTTCCATGCGTCTCCTTCTTTACATTGATAGTTCTCATGCAACACCGTCTCTCTTTAGTGCCCAAAAAAAATTCCCTCCTAGGAAATTTCCAAAACTTTCTTTTAACATGGTGGCATCAACATATTGCTCCGGCAGCAACAAACACAAACCACACTCAAACCATATTTGCACATCAATTTTTGAGATGGATTCCAATTCCATTCCTTAAACTTTGGATTGATTTCACTATTTACAAACAAATTAACTTCTCGAGTATGGAAAGGGAAATTAAATCATCCAATTTTTAAGAACACCTTTAATCAATGAATATTGATTCATTCAATGAAATTTTACCTTGGAGTCTCTTTGTGTTCTCCACATGACCAACACAACCCTCAGCAATCACCACCGATCTTCACATATTTCCAATACGATTTCTCATACCAGCAACGCTTAGTGAATTCTTTGGGGTATAAAACTCTGAAAAAAAGAAAAACTTCCATGAGCAAAGCAATGTTAGGTTTCTTGGCATGGACAAGGATACAGGCCACACTAACGCGCACTTCGAATTCCATTTTCCGTTCAATATGTTATTCACCGACAGACAGGAGTAACAATTTATGTTATAAATAAAACCAAAACCATCTAAATCTCCATATGTGACAAAGTTCGCACTCTCTAAACTTGGTTCATGAATAGACTATACATCTATTACTTTGATTTTTTTAGTGCGCAACTCAACTCTATAATAACATGAAATGTAGAGACTGCAAACTGTGTTCCCCAAAGTTTGTATCGCTTGCCAATTTTCACTTCATATTGACTCAACACGGACAATATTCAAATGTAAATATCAACAAAATATCGAACACAATTATTACCATACAAGAAATGGTGCCAAAGGGAAATTACACTGGAGTTGTGTTACCGTCAACGCAGTTACAAATTTGGAATTTAAAGCCATCTTTGTGTTACTTCTCACACAATCGGGCATTTGTCCGGTTGCAGTGTTCCCATCTATTCCCTTGATATCTTCCAATTTCAGTAAAGCATCAAGCTTAAAAGCTTGAGCCTCAGCACGAAAGGTGCCAATATTCATGCGGTTACCAATCTTTATTACAGCTTAAAGCAACTTGAGAAATAATCGACTGCATCTTAGTTCTTTGCATACCAACTGTAGAAGAGAATGATGGAAATCAACTGCATTAGAGTCTCATCTATAAATGGATGATTAATTTCCTGATCTATTGAACTATGCCTTCTCATATTGCACAATGCATTTTCTAGATCGCAAATATTTCACAATGTGTTTCTAGAGGAATCCATTGCCAATGTCGATGCCGATTGGAAATGTTTTGCTGATTCAAGTTGTGTAGAAATTGACTCCCATTTTCCACTTGGCCTCTATGGTGTCTCCAATCCATCTTTGCGTTCAACGTTCCATGGCCTCTGCTCATACAGGTATTCCAGTCTACTCTACGTTGTCCTAACCTTCAGGTTTGACCTGAATTCTCTCCTGTATCAAGTTTTAAAGACAACAAAAAATCTGGCAACTAGAAAAAATGGTTTTGCATTGGTATAAAAATTTGAATTTAAAATTCCTCCAACAATAAATCATGACAAGATCAGATTCAATGTACGATCTTCACACGTCCAAGTTTCACTTCTGTTGGGATCAATGCAGCAATCACACAAAACAACAAGACTACTCTGCGCCAAAAATATTTGTCCCCACTATAGCTTTACGCCAATCAACAACGATTCCTCAACAATACAAATTGTTGTAGTCACATGCTCTCTGCACAGCAGTTCCATTCAACCATACACAACAATGGATACTTGAATCCCATCAAAATCATTCTAACTTTCCTTCAGTTTTTGACCTTCCACTCCATTTAGGTTTGAATTTTATGTTCAAAGCTACTCTATCCGCTTGCCACTTCAACTCTACACAATCCGGGGTTTTCTGGGATTGACTTTACCAATCGGAATTGGTTGCAATCGCACACCTGTCCTCATGCTCCTCCTCTACATATACATGCATATCCACATCGCACAATGCACAATGCACTCATCTCTCATCCATGGTTGCACAGATTAATTAGATCTTTGGCTCTGATACCAAATGATGCAGAGAATCTGCATAAATCAGAGTTGAACGCATAGAAGTGTGTGTGTTTCCTTAACATGGAATCCTCATCTAAAAATTTTCACTAAAACCATTTAAGATCAACTATCAATATATATAAAGAGAGAGCCAAACAATAAACACAATACTTGTTTATAATAGAACAAGAAAATTACAATTTCAAACCATTTGCACAAATATTAAATTTGTGGGCCTCTCGGCTCTTGCCCTTTACATGAATTCTCACACCATTTCTCTCTATATCACTCTATATCTCTCTGTCCTCCATCCTCACACAAACCTCATATTTATACATAATTGTGGATTAATTTCAATCCATGATTTCCTCCAAAAATATCTTAACCAAACTCTAAAATAGATTTATCCTTTTTTTACTCAACTAAGTTCCATTTAAGGAACTTCTAATCCCTAAAGTATCTATCCACTCAACTCCACTCATAGTCTCAATTAATTAAGAGAATTTTTACAATAAATCTCACATTCATATTTTTTCCTCTTAATTTAAATAAAAGTGTGCATAATTTATAAAATAATTAAAAAAACATCACCCCCTAAATCACACAAATAAATAATGAAAATTAGGCATGATGCTCCTACATCAAAAAGGAATACCTTAACCCATCGCAACTAAGAGGTTCTCTCAGATATGGTTTTCTACCTTTTCGGATCTATGAGACTACCTACAAAAAGGGGCCTGCTGGATTTTTCTTTGCCGCTTCTTTTCAAACTCTCTAAACATGAAAAGATGTCGAATTCTTCCTTTGTCAGACTCGTTAAACTTACATGATATCGGAAATCATCACCATGACATAATCAAGTTCCTCTTTCCTAGGGCTCATAAAATGTACTAGGATGGATTTTTCCAAAGGAAGAACTTATATGGAAAGCATATGCTATCCCCTTCAAGCTTGTTTTCAAAAATAATTGGGGTACTCTCCAACAATGGTGGGGGGAAATGGAACTAGTTCACAGTCGTGTCGGAAGTATGTCGCTCTTGAACATGACACTTGTCTACAATTCGTGTCAGGTTGGGGACATCCCATTTCGTCATTTTTTTCCTCCATGGGTTTGGGTAATCTATTTTGACCTCTCATCTGCTCTTTGCCATGTCATCATGACCTCAGATACCTTGATGTCAAATACTGCCAAGTTCCAGAGTCGTGTCGCCAATATGTTCAAGAGAAGTTTGCTTCTACAGTTTTCAACCTCTGATCCTCTGTTTGGTCCTAATTCACTATCATCTTATTCCTCTGTCTCATGTGGATGATGTGGGAAACATTATGGCCCTCCTTCGACCAGGTTACTTCTTGTCGACTTCAGCTCATTATCTAGGAAGCTGACTTAGAGACTCCCTTCCGGTACCTTGGAGCTTGCATGCCTCAATGGAAAGTTATTTGCATTTGACCATAGGTCCTCATCACTGGCCTTTGATCGAGTGATTACGCGGGTGTTCGACGCCAGCTCACTGTTCACATTTCGTGGATTTTACTAGTTGTACCTTGAGAGCCATTGTCATTATTGGTGGCTTCTCTCACGTCTATTAACAACTTTCATCACTGGCTGGTAATCAGGCGACTTTCTTGCATTTTCAACTACAGCTCACATATTCTCATGCTTGAATTTGTACTTGTTCGGGTCGAGATGGAGCACAATACCCTGGGTTTTGTCTGATAAAATCCAGGTTGCGAGACAATTTGGTTTATCATGACTATATGCATGACTCTTCTGATTGGATGGCTGCCACCATACCTAAGTCTATTTATTGATCCCTCTTGCTGGATGGCTGCGTCCATACCTAGAATATTTTTTTTATATGTACTCTATTATGGATGGTTGTGCCCATGCCACATATTCATGTATCAGAGATATCATTTGTCCTTGTACTTGTAGGTCTTCCGATGGTGATTTTTGGTTTGAACACGTTCTCGTAAAGCATTTCCCTCCTCCCTCTCTCTCAAACCTCATGCTTTAGGGGGCATCTGTTACACAGTACTTTGCCACTATCCCTATAATCCCCATCCCGCACATTGCAGGACCATTTCAGTGACTTTTTTGTTTTGTCATACCTTGCAAAGAGTGTCATTGCATCCCTTGGCATGTGAAGAACATTTCCTCTGTTGATCATTCCTAAAGCAGGCTCTCAAAAACACATGAATTTGGGTCGGTGCTGGTAGGCAGTTATGGCCCCATGCTGAAAGGGAGATTTACACTGGGCCTCACGCCCATTGGCACTCTGTCTCAATGGACTGCCCACGTCAAGCTGTTTTTGGAAAGTTTTTTAAAATAGAAATGAATTTTCCATGTCCAACCACTTCGTGAGCAAAGTCATCATGGTTTTCTAGACTGAATAACATCAAAGTCCTTCCTTTGGCTTCTTGTTTCCTATAATTGAGAAACTCCCCAAAGGATAAGGACTCCCTTCCACCTTATGAGGGATCCCAAACCACCTCCTCCTCTCCTATAAATACATTCTTCTCAGATAGTTTCAGCTAGCTGAACAGTCCTTACTATAGCTGGTGTGAAGAACAAAGTAGAGAGGAATCCATTGTCAAGAGAGAGTTTAGGCCCGTTGCCTCACCAAGTCGGATCCCCAACAAATGCTTGAGACGTGTTTGACTGAACCAGTCGAAGGAGGCTGCAACGTCAAGGCTTCAAGGTTGTAAACTCATTTTCTCTACTTATTAATACATGATTGGTTTTTTGGTTCCTGTTTTTCATTTGATATGTTTAGTCCTATGCAATACGTTTGATTCTCCTTGACCAATCAAATAGTTATGAATGCAAGTATGTTTTTGTATGATGTCATCGTTCTCTGATCCTCGTGCAGGTACACGGATATTACCATTGAAGTACCGCGACATGTGAAGACTAATATCAGGAGATCATTGCTACAAGCTACAACAAGGCCATTGGAACAAGGTAGGTCATCTATCCCAACTCATTTCATTCATGAACTAGGAGTCTGAAGGATTAACATGTTCCCTTGTTGCTAGACCCACTCCAGGGCTAGAGGGATCGCCTCTATCTGCAGAGGGGATTTACCTACACAACAGCAACCCAAAAGAAGGTATTATTTCTTTCCTCATCATGTCATCCTGTGAAAATATTGGGGATTCCCTCCAACCATCTTGGAGGCCCGTCCCCGTCCAAAAAACCAATGCAACATTGCATTTCCCCATCCAAAAACCAATGCGACATTACATTTCTTTGAGATATATATAACTAAATAGAACTCTAGATTCTAAATTAAAATTTGGATTCTAAATAAAACTATTGATAGGAAAAATACAAGAAGGAAAAATAAAATTGAACATTAAAAACAAAACTTTGTCTGGATTTCTAAGACTATTTACGCAGATACTACAAACTTCCAAATTTTCTAGTTTTATAACATATCTAATGGCACTGGCTTACACCCAGTTTTGAGGAAATTCTCAAAGCATATTATTTTCTAATATATAGCACCTAGCTCCTTAATTAAATCTGGCCAAAATTACTTGGACATGTATAATAATATAGCATTTTCTCTTAATAACAATTTAACCTCAATCCAAACTAGCTAGCATAGTCTCTCTGCTAGTAGTGTCTCTTGGCCATGTATTTTATATAATATGAAACTCAACTCATGCAAAAATAAGTAATTTAGAGTAACATGGAATCAAGAAGAAAAATTATTTATTTTTAAGAATAAAGGCTTTAACTTTTGAAATTTTTGTTTTTTCAACTCCTTCAATGAGTGCATTGTTTTGGCTTGTCTGGCCAAGGTATCATTTCTAATACTTTTGATTGAATGCCCACCAAATCCCCTAAACTGTGTTGATGAATAAAATAAATTGAATTGTACTCTTTACTGAATTTCAGTGATTTTGGTTTAAGACGGTGTTTTATTCTCTACGTGCTAGCTCGTGGACAACCTTCATAGTTATAAATAACTGAGAAATCAATCTGTCCAATCCATTTGATTCAACTCAAGTGCAGTCTCAAGTGCAATCTCCATTTTCAAATCACATTTTTCTTTGTTGTTTTCTTTTCTGTTAGCATCCGATCAAATCTAATTCCAGAGAAAGGAAGAAAGAAATATGAGATTCTAGATAAAGGAAGAAAGAAATATGAGTTCGACTTCAAATATGGTTGATTTTGTGGTGGCCTTGGTAGTCATCGAGGGTTTCAAAACCTTCGCAGATCAGCGGGACTTCAATTTTAAGAATCTGCTACTAATTTCCCATATATTATATAACTCTTCTGTATCATTTGTTGTTAGTGCTAGCGTTGTTGCTTCCGCCCTAAATTATACTGTTACTCAAATGAATCTGGATCCTCTTCCAGAAAAAGAAGCAGCATAATTTTAAAAAACATAATGAAAAGAAAACTCATTCAGAGGTATGATGTATCTTGATCTTGAAATACAATTCGATTCAGTCATGTAAGAGAGGGATTTAGAGAAGGATCGATCTATTGCATCATCGATAGCACATCACATCACATTGACATAAAAATTATATATTATGAAAGTATGCAATTGAAATTTGTGGGTTCCCATGTTTTCGTTTCTTTTTTTTTTAAGAAAGAAGCATTTCATTAATAAATTCAGTTATAGAATAACAATTTCAAGAAGACCTCCTACTTGTTTCCATAGATGCCCCTCACTGATCTATATCCATGCATGGTTCTGCATATAGAAATGAACTATAGCACCTAAAAGGAATGATTTAACATCAATCTCTTATCTATGGATTCGAATCACGCATTGCGAAGGGATTCCAACCTTTGCTCTAGGTCATCCACGTCAGAACTGCCAACTCCTTGGACTCTCCTTCCAGAAATCTTCCCTTTGGGTGTTGATGATAACTGGGAAGCAATATCTATTCCAATTTCATCTAGCACATTTTTAGTAAGCTCCTTGGTTTCCTCTTAAGCATCATCATTATCTAGAGCATCATCGATGGAACCTGATATCATCTTAGTCCGCATATCAATTTATGTTGTATGCCTTTGAAATTATTGCATTACCTTAGCCTGCTTCGCTTCCTCCATTTGCTTATTCATAGTTTTCATTGCCTTACTGGCACCTTTTTATCCCTATAGCAACAAAGGTTTTTGCATACATAGCCTCTGTATGTGTTGCTGCTCCATGCACTTGGGCATGGATACCTTGCAAATTAGCCATTTGTTGTGTTAATCTGATAAGTTGGTGAACTAAAAATTTTGTGGAAACCTCATTGCCAGTTTTTGCAGTATTTTTTATCTCAGCAACATGTTTTTCCTTATCTAATTGCAGTTACATTATCTCTCATTCAATACCTCTTGTTGCAACCTACATCTCCCGCTTGCTCATCCGCAGGGCATCTATGGTTTTTTTCTTGAAAGTTTTCATGGTTTCACCGATCCCCTCTCCAGAAAGGAGGTTTTACTTGAGAGGTTTTTCATGGTTGCACCGATCCCCTTTCCACAAAGGAGGTTTCATTGAGATTTTGAATAAGACTTATAGGAACTGTGTGTTAAACTCTCGAAAAATAGCTCAAACCCTTAGGACAAAGTTGTAGACCACGATTTCCTGGGCCTTTTACTATAATCTAATGAGAATATGTGGTGGTTGTAAACTCGTCAGCCTATCCATGGATCTAATTTGATGTTACTTCATAGGTATCTCTTCAATGGCATAGAAATCAATCGGACGAGCAGATTAGTGCAGCCACTCCACCTCTGTGACCATTAGGAGTGGGAGATCATTTATCCGCAATGCCGGTTATTTCGTTTCATTTGACTGAAAAATTGTATAAAATTCCCTAGCAACACAACCCTTTTGACTAAATCCCACTGAATCATATAATAAACCGTCATACTGGATGATGACACTGGGAAAGCGTATTCGTTTTAGGACAACGAAACCACTATAGTGTCCCAAAGAAAAACCTTATAATAAAAAAGCCTATCAGCTTAATTACAATTTTACAATTTTACATACAATTAAAATTAAAATTTCAATTACATTCACGAAATAATATTTAATAAATATCATGATTTAATATTAAAAATAAACAGCACGATCATGATAGCCATCATACAAACACCATATTCGACTAAAAAACACATTAAAATTCACTAAAATTATCTAATCATTGTGATCATGATCATCTAACAAAACACAAGCATTGTATAACATCACCACAACACAAACATCAAATATACATCTCATGTCAAATAAATGTTATCACATACACATCTATCTATAAGGTGCACATTAAATGAACACATCTAACATGACCTAACAATATACACATCATGATGAACACGAACATGTAAATTAAGTACATCTACAACATGAACATTGAATACATGGACCATATATATATATATAATGTCAAAAATATAAAATTGTAATATAACTGCATATAAATGTCAAATATCTGGTGGTACATCAATATTAGAACTAGTCGAGGTTTGCTCAGTCGATGGTGTAGCCTCGACATGCTCAGATAGCTGATGATCACGTGCCTGCTGATCTGGAGGTGCCTGTTGATAAGGAACTTCCTACTCATGATGACTCGTGGATGGTCCATCCTGCTCAGTGGATGGTGCGGCAGCCTACTTAGTCGATGGACCTGCACCCTCCTCAGGATCAGGTGCCTTCTCAGGACTAGGACGTGTCTGCTGAGATGGTGCAGACTGCTCAGAAGATGACTGCTCATGATCATGACTGGATGTTGTAGGCTTATCATCGTGATCATCTTCAGTGCGAGGTGGAGGAAGAGATGGAGTACTAGAACAATGACCACTCCCCTCATGATCATGATCATCAGATTATGCACTGCTCTGTTGTACTGCATCTCCACCACGCCTACCCTTCCTCGGTCGTGCCAGTACTCTGGTAGCTCCAACGATATGCCTCATGAGGGTCAACATATCATGAGGCATGACACTTCAAATCTGTGTCAGCCTATCACCAACCTGTATCTCTCTGATATTAACCGACCTAACTCCCTCCTCAAATAGGATTCTACAGATTTGGTCGCCTAACTCCATCCTAAATCAGGTTTCTAGCCTACGCCTCACACCCGCCGGTATCTGCACCTGATTAGGACCAGGTCTGTCACCTTGATCCTTTGCCTCTATCATCTCCTCGTCAACATGATCAACACCTGGATCATTCGGTGGTGGTGGACTCTCATCACCAACAAATGACCCAATATCTACAAAATATATATATGTACACAATAATAATTAGACAATTTCATTAAAAAATTTAATAAAACAAGTTAAAGAACGTGTTAGAATAAATTTGATAATTCTATTTAATTAATTAAGACAATAAAATGAAACTATATTAATTTAAAGAAAATAGAAATATTACCTCTTGCATCCGGCGGCTCATCCTGTGTGAAGAGGAAGTTGGCACACCCTCGCCAATCCAAACCAGCGTACAGACATAGCACAAGAACGAACGAGATATCATCAACACTGGATAGCAACTCCAATGCATCATAATATATCCTGGCAGAAAATTCAAACTCACCCCTCTTGGGCATCATCTAGCCCCACATCTCCATCCATATGTGTATCATCGACCTATGAGGCTGCTGAACAAAAGCAGGCCTCTTCTTTGGAAACCTCTCAAAAAATTAAAACAATAACTCTGAAGAAAAAGGGAATTTCAACCTCCCACATGCCTGAGAACAACATCTATCTAATTTTGTACAAAACTACCCCAAAAAAATTGCAGACCATCTCACATGTCATGGTGCCTGTATAAAGAATCAACATAAAATAAAAGCAGAAACTAATGTGTTTCCTATCACAATTATGGTGTGCAATGGTCGTTAGCAGTAGTGAGAGGAACCTCACCTCCTCTGCACCAAATGAAGAAATAAGTAGCTGACCACTAGAAACCTGAAAATCTGCAGGAGAAAGTATATCATCGCTAATGTATCTTTGGGAGTACACCAACTGACTCCCAGCTGCATATTTGATGGGGACATCTAGGAATTGGGGAAAATCCTACCCTCTCCTAGATAGGCCAGTAATTAAATATATGTCCTCCACAGTGGGCGTGTACCACTTCTCAGGACCAACCTAGAAAGCATGTTGGTGGGCATCCCACCTGAAGATGAGTTGTCCCAATAACACATTATGGCCCTTCAGGGATGTAGCCTCCTCATAGAACTTGATGAGGCCTACCTCCCTTAGGAGCAACTGGGTGGTTGACGTAATAAGGACAGTGTACATAAGTTTATCCCTCTCTCGTGCCTCCCACAGGTGAACCACGTTATACTGGTCCTCCATATGTTCTTGTTGTTTCCTGTGTTCTCTTCGTTTACATCACTAAATGATTCACATATTAAATACATTTTTTTTTTTAAATGAGGCATGTATTTAAAATATATATATATATATATATATATATATATATATATATATATTATTTTTTTTTGAAAAAAAAAAAACAGTGGGTGCGCCCAAAAAAACAATCAGGCACCGGTGCTGGTGCGTTAGTTTTTATCGTGCACCGTCCTCAGTGCGCATGGAAATTTTACGTGCACCGCAAAACATAAAATTTACTTTCTTTTTCGGTGTTTTGATGAAACTATCCACCTCGAGGCAGATAGTTAGGTCAACACACCACCCTCCCGACACTGGTACATAATCAACGGTGTGGTCGTTTAAATGAACGCACCTCCATGTCAGATTTTAAAAAATCACGGTGCATGTTTTCAATACTACACCGAAACCCGGTGCAGTTTCCATTAGCACCGTTCATGATGTGGCCTGTAAATTTATAGGCAGCACCGCAAACGATGCGAGCTGAACGGCTCAAGCATACCACACAAAAATAAATTAATTAATTAAATGGTATATTTTAAGATTTTTTCCAAATCTAACTAGCTAAAAAGTTTTTTTATTGAGAAACAAGTAAAATACCTATACATTTGGGCGTCAAGGAGGCATATTTGCTGAAGAATTTGAAAAACCGAATTTTCCCACCGTTTTCCAAAATTCGAACTCCACAAGGTGGGCAATGGATGACAGCAGTGCGTGCAATGGGAGCACCGATGGCAAGGCGCCTCACACAAGAGAAATTCACACCGGTGCTTGAAAACTCTAGAGCACTGAAGAAGTGAAAATGCAAAATTTTCGATTAGTAATTTTTTTTTTTATTTAACCCTGTTTCGATGCGCGGGTTTTTGAGGTGCACAGGGCAGTTTCTGCATAGCACACCGAGCCTGTTTCTGTTTGAGCGCAGGTTTTTAAGATGCATTGGGCCTGTTTCTGAGTAGCGCATCGGTGTGCTACAATAACGAGATGCATCGCGCAAATTTGTGCGAAGAGCACGGTGTCTCGGTGTGCCAATTTTTAGTACACATCGGGGCGTTGTGAGTTAAACTCACCGGTGTGGGTTATGATGAGAAACGCACCAGAAAAAAAAAAAAAAAAAAAACATCCACAAAAACCTCCATCCGCCAACCTCCTCTAGACCTCTGTTACAAATGGATATCTAGGCTATTTTTATAAGCAGTTCCTCAAAAACATCCACTAGAGGGTCTTTTCCTTGTAGTGATAATTGTAATCACACATAATACTTAGATATTTATCTTAGAAATCCTTAAACATAAAAAACATAAAAAAAAATTCAGAGCCACACCTATAATGTTTATCATTAATCCACTTCATCATTTGCAATATAATATGTAGTATCCCATGGTATCCAAAACACCTAATCCATTGATTTGGATTACATTACAACCTTAATTTTTCCAGCCCCCTCTACTACACCCAGTACATACAAATCATTAGGATATAACACATTCCCAACATTCTCCCACTCGTTGTTTTCTTTTCCTCTAGGGATCACAAGATGACATGGTACATAATCTAGGGTAGCAACACCCATTATCTCTCTACACAAAGAAAATTTCTCACTACTCACAAACTTTGATAATGAATCTACAACATTCTTCAAAGTATCTAACTTTTTCAACAACATTTTTTTGTCTTCAACCATGTCTTTCACAAAGTGATATTAAACATAAATATGCTTTGTTTTAGAATGGTAAGTTGGGTTGTTTGCTAGAAATATGGCACTCCGATTATTATACTACAAGGAAAAGGCCCTCTAGCGGAGGTTATAACGAAGATTTTTAGTGTTATAAAATTGGCCAAAATTGTCAAAAAAACATTTGCTACAACATCTGTTTTCGATAAAGGAGGTTTTGGCGGAGCTTCTAACAGAATTTCAACACAACTAAAAAAAATTGGGCAGTTGGAGATTATTACGGATGTTTTTCTCATCAGTGTACTAATCAGGTGTCAACACACCGGTGTGTTTTAGAGTGAACGCACCGGTACTGCAAACCTATCAAGCACCGAGACGGAAAACAAATGTAGGACGCCCCGGGGCATTTAGAAACATCTCGGTGCGTGTTAGCCAGATAGTTGCCCCATGGCAGTCGAAGATGCATGCACCAGGCCGTTAAGGTCTAAAACCGCACCGAGCGCACTTTAGGTGATATAATGCACCGGGATGTTCTAATTATTATTGGGATTTGTGTGGTGCCCATAGGTTATATCAACGCACCAGTGCATAGTATTATACAAATGCATTGGCGCGTAGTATCACACAAACACACAAATCATTCTAATTGGTATTGGTATTTGTGTGTTGCCCATAGGTCATAGAGACGCACCGGTGAGCAGTCTCACATAAACTCACCGGTGCACAGTATCGCACAAACGCACCGAGAGTTATAATTGGTACTAGTATTTGTGCAGTGCCCATAGGTCGTAGAAACGCACTAGGCGCATTAGAATATAAACGCATCGTTGCACAGTAACTGACACGCACCAGTGTTCATTTTGTATTTTTTAGAAGCATCGACCTATGACAGTGCAATTATTGTGAATTTTTTTTTAATTATTGTATTTCATTTGCATGTTCTATTTTTTTCTTTTCTTAGAACAACATTCATTTTCTGATTTGTTGGTCCCTATAGAACATTAAACATATGTGAATTAATATATTGCTTGAAACATGTTATATAATAATTTTAAGTATATTATTAATGAAAATTAAAAAAAGAAACTCATATTGAATCAATAGTATTTTTTCATTCACTTGATTCATCTTTTTGCAATTTTTCATCAAGCTTTTACGCTCTTTTGGTCCTAGATTAGAAATAATCTTATCAAGCTTCGTCATTTTGTGGCTTTGCATGATACATAGTAAACAATATATATTAATTAAACTTACATATAGTTCAAAAATAATATTTTTTGTAAAGAATTTTGCTTTTTTGTTTTTCTTGATGTGTTATCAGTATTTTTGTTAGTTGATATCTTGTCAGCCATTTCTTTATCAATATGAAACATGTACCATACCATTCATTAATATATTTTATAAATAAATCATAAACTTTTCAGGTAAAAGAAAAAAAAAATCAAGAAACTGGTGCACCTTTAATGATGTACGCATTGACATCGGTGCGGCGTGTTATTATAAACGCACCGCCAAAACAGTAGAAGCATCGTACGGTGCTTTATGTCAACAAGGAGCACCGGTGCGTTATCTGTTCACCAACGCACCGATTAACACGGAAAAAATAATAAAGTTCCTCTAGTGTTAGTTTTTGTAGCATATGATGTCATGGAGGGGGCGGTGTGACATATTCTTATAAACACACCACGAAAAAAGGGGACCACCATACAGTTCTCTCTGTCAACAAGGAGACTTGGTACGTTATATGTTAAATGGTGCACCGATTAACACAGACATAAAATAAAAAATTGTTTTTGTCAAACAGTTAGTGCACGGTGTGCTATAATGAAATAGCGCACTGGTGCCCTATTTTACATATGGCGCACGGATTTTAAAAAAAAAAAAGGGAAGAAGAAGAAATTGTTTTTAAATTTTTTATCAAACAGTGCGTGCGTGGTGCCTTGTGATAAAACAGTGTACCGGTGCACTAGTTTACACAAGGCGCATCAATTAAAAATTTTATTTATTTTTAATTTACGCAAGGGTTGACATGGATTGGGATCTGACTATGCAAGTCGTCTCGTGGGTTAGATGTCATAGGCCTATATATATAACAATAAAAACACTATAAATCTAAACTGAAAAGCCCTGATTCTAAAATCACAGAAACAGGAAGAGGCAAGGGAAGAAACAAAAAGAATCAAGGGTTTAGTGTAAGGATAGATTGATTTTTTTTTTATTTTTTTTTCCTAGAAATGAACGGAAAATTTAAATTTTTTACTTATTGCATAAAAAATACTGCAGAAAATGTAAAAAAAAAACATAAAATTTAATCACCAAATGGTTTGAAATTCTATACTACAGGGTTTGAATCACCACAAGTTTGGAATTTTGATTGTCTGAATAGTTTTGTTCGAAAGTATTTCGCTACTCCACAGTACTCTCGTGCTCTCTTGCTCTAGGTATGTCTCGTGCAAATATTTCCCTGAAATTTTTTGCAAAAATAATGAAATAATGAAATTTTTTTACTATTTAAAGAATTGTTTTATGAAATTAGATTTTCGAAAATATTTTTCCGCTCATTTTTCAAATTACCGTTTTTTTTTCACTTTAAAAAAATAAAGTTGCGCTTTTTTATTTGCGGTTATTTGGCACCGGTGCATCAATTAATATCACTACACCGGTGTGCAGTAACTAAAATGCACCAGTGCAGTTATCTGTACATTAACACCGATAACAATAAGTCCATTTTTAAGGCATCGAAATTACTTTTACGTGTGTACACCAAAATTTATTGTGGATTTTACTCAAATGCAGGGAGAAAATATCATAATTATATCGAATGGACAATTCTTCAAAATCTAGTTCGTTCCATAATATTTCTCAAATTCCATCACGGAGTTCTCCCTATCCATCTCGAGACGTAACATTTACTTCAGATTTTATTTATATTTTCATTATCTAATTGAATTTATGTTTTTTATCCTTGTTATTTAGCTTAATAAAGTTTATTTTGTATACAAATTTGCAGGTTCATGCAGATTCAGAATCAAGTTCAGATGCACAAAATATTCAAATAGCTCTAAAACATCGGAAGCTCTTATCAAGAGCAGCGTACCGCAAGGCACATTTGCTAGATGAAAATGGACAGACGCTTCACCCTGCCAATTGTAACAATATTGCATCTTCTAGCCACAATCCTAGGACAATGATGGTAATAATAATTTTTTGGTATATTAATGTAATTATTTCAACGTCAAACCAATTAATCATGCATTTTCGATGTGCTTACTAATTGATATCATATAGTTTGTACTAATCATGTTCAAATATATTTTTTGAAATTATTAAGATTCTAGTGATGATGAGCGACCTACCTACATATTCCGTTGCACCCCACAACAATGTCGAATCGAGAGAAGGTTGAAGTAAGGGAAAAAATCGAAGAGGAACGATACCAAGAATGGTTGAATCAACCACCTATTCAATTCCCACTACGTCCAGATTCACCAATTAGGAATGACTACAGCAATAGTAGTTCTTCACAAGTAGGCAATAGAGGCAATCAAATAGAGGTTGTTATGGATGATTACTTAAAAGATACGACTGCCATGGAGCCAATGTTGTTAGATGCATTCTAGAACGATGATCAGCTAAGGGATGATGCTCATATAACTGACACCTTTTTTGAGAGCCCTAAATTTGCTTCCACCACCCCTCTCTTTGGACCTAGCGGTCAATCAAAGTCTACCTAGTTGGGGACAACGATGTTACTGTACAACTTGAAAGCAAAGTTTGGCTTGTCGAATGCATGTTTCTCAGAAATTTTGAGGTAATTTACCATAAAATACTCCCTTATATTTTTAGAAATATAATCACACAATGAACATTACAACTGGTCAATTTTATGAACATTGATAATTATATCAGCATTAATGTACATTTAATATTGTCCATGATCACCAACTACAAGTTATTCAAATATAAGGTTCTTCTGAGTGATAATGTCTTGCCTGGTAGCTGCGAAGAGACAAATAAATTATTGAAAACGTTGGGTGTTGAGTACATCTCATAGCATTCATGTCCAAGTGATTGTATTATATATAGAGGAGAATATGCAGACAAAGAGATATGTCTTAAATGTGGGCATGAAAAGTATGATAAATCAGAAAAGAAGGGTAAATCATGTGGTCCTCCTTTTAATCTATTGAGGTGCATGCCTATAATCCCAATGATTCAAAGGCTCTTTCGTTGCAAATAATTAGCTATGTTGCAGCGATGGCATGCCTCACATAGAAGTGAGTTGGGAGTTATGTGAATCCCAACAGATTCAATAGCCATGAAGCATATAGAGGATACATGGCCCGAAAAATTCAAGGATGAAGTACGAAGTCTACGACTCGGCATAGCCATGGATGACATCAACCCATATTCCCTTGAGAACACCAACTATTATGTTTGGCATGCAGTAGTGATCAATAACAATATCCCCCCATGGTTGTCCATGAAGAATGAACATCTTATGTTGGCTCTCATAGTCCCTAGTAGAAGACAAATGAAGAATATGGATGTCTACTTACAACCATTGGTAGATGAATTGAATGAAATATGGGATGGGATAAATGTATGCCATGTATCAAGACCCATTATAGTTACAATTACAATTACAATTTTACAATTTCACATACAATTACAATTAAAATTATAATTATAATTTTAGAATTTTACACACAATTACAATTACAATTTTACAATTTTACATATATACAATTACAATTACAATCATTTCACAATAAATCAAATATTACAATTACAATTACAATTTTACAAATATTTTACATACAATTACAATTTTACAATTTTTCATACAATTAAAATTAAAATTTCAATTACAATCACGACATAATATTTAATAAATTTCATGATTTAATATTAAAAATAAACATCACGATCATGATAATCATCATACAACATCATATTCGACTAAAAAACACATTCAAATTCGCTAACATCATCTAATCATCGTCATCATGATCATCTAATAAAAAACAAACATTGTATAACATCATCACAACACAAACATCAAATATACATCTCATGTCAAATAACTAATATCACATACACATCTATTTGCAAGCTGCACATTAAATGAACATATCTAACATGACCTAACAATATACACACCATGGTGATCACCAACATGTAAATTAAGTAGCTACTGCAACATGAACATAAAATAAATGGACCATACAGTTATATATATATAATGTCAAAAATATACAACTGTAATATAAATGTCAAATATCAGTTGGTGGTACATCAATAGTAGTATTAGTCAAGGCCTACTTAGTCAATGATGCAACCTCAACAAGCTCAGATAGATACCGATCATCACATGCCTGCTGATCTGGAGGTCCCTCATGTTGATCAGGATCAATTGCTTGCTCATGATGACTCGATGTGGATGGTCCAGCATGCTCATGATCGTCACTGTTGGATGTCGCAGACTGCTCATGATGAGTCGATGTCAATGGTCTAGCCTGCTTATGATCATGACTGCTGGATGTTGCAGGCTGATCATGATGACTCGCCATGGATGGTCCAGCGTGCTCATGATCATGACAGCTGGATGTTGCAGGTTTCTCATCTTCGACTCGAGGTGAACGATGATCACTCCCCTGATCGTGATCATCAGATGATGTGTCGTTTCTCGATTGTCGACGTACTTCATCTCCACCACGCCTACATCGAATGACCCTCCTCAACCACGCCACTAAGCTGGTAGCTCCAATGACATGCCGCATCTGGGTCAAAACAGCATGTGGCACGCCTCTCCATATCGTTGTCAACCTATCATCGGCCTGTATATCTCTAATAGTGGTCGCCCTAACTCCCTCCTCCACTAGGAGTCGACAAAGTTGGTCATCCAACTCCATCCTAAATCTAGTGACAGGCCTACGCCTCAGACCCATCGGTAACTTCCCATGATCATGAGGACCAGGTCAGTCACCGGCCTGATCCTCCACATTTTCCATCTCCTTATCGTCATTAGGATATACACCTGGATCATTTGGTGACAGTGGCATCTCATTGCCAACAAATGACCCAATATCTACAAAATATATATAGGTACACAACAACCATTAGAAAATTTCATTAAATAATTTAATAAAAACAAGTTAAATAACATGTTAGAATAAATTTAAAGAAAACACTAATATTACCTATATCATCCAGCAGCTCATCAACTGTGAAGAGGATGTTGGCACACCCTCGCCAATCTAAACCAACATACGGACATGGGACCAGAACGAATGAGTGATCATCAACACTGGATAGCAACTCCAGTGCATCATGAGATATCCTCGCAGAAAGGTCAAACTCGCCCCTCTTGGGCATCATCTATCCCCACATCTGCATTTGTACATGTAGCATCGGCCTATGAGGCTTCCCAACAAAATTAGTCCTCGTCTCTCGAAACCTCTCAAAAAATAAGCAAAATAGCTCTGAAGCAAAAGGGAAGTTCACCCTCCCTTGTGCTTGAGCACAACATCTATTTAAAGTTGTACAGAACTGCCGCAAAAAAATCCTATACCACCTCACAAGTCGTGGTGCCGGTAATAAAGAATCAACATGAAATAAAAGCGGGCAACTAATGCATTTCTAGTGACTGGTATGGTGTGCAATGGTTGAAATCAGTAGTGATAGGCACCTCACCTCCTCTCGACCAAACAAAGAAATATGTAACTGATCACTGGAGACCTGAAAATATGCAAGAGACAGTATATCCGTGCTAATGTATCTCTAGGAGTACACCAACTGACTCCCTCTTACATAGCCGACGGGGACATATGGGAACAAGGTAAAATCCTACTTTCTCCTCGATAGGCCAGTAATAAAAACATTTCCTCCTCAGTGGGCACGTACCACTCATTAGGACCAACCCAGAAACCCTGTCGGTGGGCATTCCACCAGAAGATAAGATGTCGCAATAACCCATTATGGCCCTTTAGGGATGTATCCTCCTCATAGAACTTGAGGAGGCCTACCTCCCTTAGGAGTGCCTCGGTGGCTGCCGTAATAGGGTGAGGGTACATAAGTCTCTCCCTCTCTCGTGCCTCCCACAGGCGAACCATGTTATATTGGTCTGCCACATGTTCCTGATGTTCCCTCTCTTCTCTCCTTTGACGTCGCTGAATGATTCACATATTAAATACAATTTTTTTATTGAATGAGACATATATATATATATATATATATATATATATATATATATATATATATATTTGAAAAAAAAAAAAACCATTCGGTGCGCCAAAAAAACAGTCATGCACCGATACCGGTGCGTCTGTTTATATCGCTCACCATCCGCGTTGCGCCTGGAAATTTTCAGCGCACCGCACAACATGAATTGTACTTTCTCAAGCAGTGCATTGATGAAAATATCCATCCCGGGGCGGATAATTACGTCAATGCACTGCCAAACATTAGTTAATGGTCAACGGTGCAGTCGTTTAACTGATCGCACCATTCACTATGTACAAATTCGAGAGGGTGGTGTGCTGACCAAACTACTCGCCCCAGAGCAGATAGTTTCGCCAGGGCACCACCCTCCTGGCATCATTACACGGTCAGCAGTGCGGTGGTATGACCAATCACACTATTGACTATGTACCAGTATAGGGAGGGACGTGCGCTGACCAAACTATGCGCCCTGGGGCATATAGTTTAGTCAGTGCACCACCCTCTTGACATCAGTACATGGTCAATGGTGCGGTATTTTACATGACCGCATCGTTGAATATGGACTGGTGTCTGGAGGACGGTGCACTGACTAAAATATCCATCCCAAGGCACATATTTTGGTCAGCGCACTGCCCTCCCAAACTTGGAAATATTCAACGGTGCAGTCGGTTAACCGACCGCACCGCAATTTATGTATTTAAAAATAAAAACATGGTACATTGTTTTAGTACCTCACCGGAACTGGTGCAGTTACTATTAGCACCAGTCGCGATGCGGCCTGTAAATTTATAGACAGCACCGCGAACCAATGCGAGCCGAATGGCTCGAGCGCACCACGTGGGAAAAATACAAAACAGTGAATTTTAAGTTTTTTTACAAAACTAATCTGCTAAAAAGTTTAATTATGGAGAAACAAGTAAAATACCTGTACTTTTGGCATCGAGGAGGCATATTTCTTTAGAATTTGAAAAACCAAATTTTCCCACCGTTTTCCAAAATTCAAAATTGAGAAGGTGGGAAATGGACGACAACAGTGTGTGCAATGGGATCACCGATGGTAGGGCACCTCACACAAGGGAAATTCACACTGGTGCTTGAGATGTCTAGAGCATTGAAGAAGTGAAAATGCAAATTTTTGGCTGTTATTTTTTTTAGTTAACATTGTTAGATGCATAGGTTTTTGAGGTGCATAAATTGGTTTTCTTCCCGAGCGCATTGGGTTGTTTCGGTTGTTGGCATGAGTTTTTATGACGCTAGGGTTGAATATGTGTAGCACAGAGCGTGCCCTTTCTGATGATGGAGCTTACCCAGGAGGTTTCTACAAAGACGATTGTCCCAATGTGCCAATTTGTGGTATGCACCGATGCTTTTCTAGTTGAACACACTGGTGCGGTGTAGGATGAGAAACACACCGGACAAAAAACATCCACAAAAACCTCCACCCACCAACCTCCTCTAGAAACCTCCACTACAAACGGATATTTGTGCTATTTTTATAAGGGGTTCCTCAAAAACATCCGCTAGAGGGTCTTTTCCTTGTAGTGCTCTAAGCTTATAATCCATCCCTAAATTTCCATCTTCCCAGAGCATAAATTCAAAACCATTTTCCCTTTTTACAAAGTTTCTTACTATCCTGCCTCACTTACATATAAGCCCTAACCCATGAATAAAGTCATTTAGCTCACTTACATTGTTAAGTTACATCATTTCCCTCTTCCTTTTTTCAGATTAAAATTTTCTTGATAAATGAAACACTGCCATCTATGGTCATTTAAATCATTTTTTTATACTTGTGTTAAGTGATGGGGGATTCATTAAGGCCCTCCTTCTAACAATTCTTGACCCATCGACTTCAACACATTTTTTTTTGGGTAAATTAGGCTATAATCTATATTAATTCGAAAAGAGAAACATTATATATGCTATAGGCTAGGATGGTAAGCTGCGCTTAACCAGTCCCAACATTAGTTGTGCGGTTTTGGGGCTGCCTCCGTGGAGGAAACCATCCCAGAAAATACTAGAAACAAGAAATTAAAAATTTTGTAGCAGTGCTGGTGTATCCAGAAATTACAAAATGTGCGGAAGCATAAGTATAACTTGAGATTCCGTCAAAAACCAAGGAAGAATTGTGCAGCTTCACAGTCCTTAGTCTTCAGCTTCATCATTACTGTCAGGTTCTTCCTCCACTATGGGGTAGGCGTACGCCTGTGCAACCTCTTCCTATGTATCAGTGGGTGGACACGTAGGTTTGGGGACCAGTGCATAGAGGATGGGAGCCACCGGATACTCTGTTTCAGGGACGCGTGTCCAAGTGCCTTCATAATCCATAATCCATACATCTGATTCATCATCCTCATCCTCCTGAGCCGGCAGAGGGTCAGTATTGCGAGGCAGGGGGTGCGCCTGATGCGCGATGGTATATTTCTGAGGTCCATGTCTACCTCTCTACAGAGCTTACACGGGGGCCTCCTCCTCCTACTCAGGATCAGGGCTTTGTCTAGCGTAATTTCTTGAGGAGGAGCCTTCAACAAACTCCAGACAATTTTCCGTCCCACGGTGGTAACGACCAGGGAGTGCCCCTCTGTGTCCTCCACGGATGGTTCTTTGATGCAACCTAGGAGCCATTGCCTACTGAAGCAGAGGAGTGGCGGAGATGGAAGGACGCGCAGCAAGGGGAGAGGAATGAAGCAGGGGAAAAGCAAGTGGACAGGGGGGATGATGAGAGGGAAATCACAGACTAATGGGTGTGCACAAACAATTGAGACTTGAGGAACAGATGGAGCTGGGGTAAGAAGCGCAGGCTAGATAAATTGCAGCCCAGAGAATTATGCGCATCGCAACTCTAGGAAGAGGGTTGCGCAGCAGGCTAGTGGTGCAGGAGGGCAAGAACAGAATCAAAAGGAAAGACTGAAGGAAATGAATGTGTGTCTCTTTGTGTTGAGGGACCTTCCTTTTAAAAGTTTTGTGACAAATGTGAGGGGGTAGGTCATGATTGAGCCTCGCACGCAGCTTCGTTCCATAATTCATTTGTTGAGTAGGATCGAGTGAGGATTTATGGTTGATTGGCATATCAATCCAGGTAACCATTTAGGATGATTGCTGCAGAGAGGTACCCTAGAGGGGGTGACATTTTCCAAGCATATCTTCATCATGCCTTATCCCATTCATCTCGTGTGAATGGTTACTGGTTTGAGGATCCACATCAAGTGAGGACATCCGCTGCAGATCTTCGTCCTCATGGGCGTGGGAGATATGATTGAACTAGAAAATTTGGCGGAAAGTCCGACGGCCAATTCGTCGCTATTCCGACACATAGTCGTCGCAAGAGCAACAGTTCGAGGGCAGGCAAAACGTGGTTTACCATGCCGTCGCAGTTCCGACGCAATCAAAAAGTGTCGCACTATCGACACTTTTTCCGTCACTTCTAAACAAGTGTCACTCTTCTGACGTTTCCCAATCCGTCGCACTTCCGGCCTTTGTAACCTGTCGCACTTCCGACGAAATGTGGTCCGACGTTTTGAACGTCGCTCTTCCGATGTTTGTAAACTGTCACAATTATGACGAAATTTGGTCCGACGTTTTGAACATCGCTCTTCCGACGTTTGTATACTGTCGCAATTCCAACGCAATGTGGTCCGACGTTTTGGACGTCGCTCTTCCGACGGTTGTAAACTGTCACAATTCCGACGAAATGTGGTCCGACGTTTTGGACGTCGCTCTTCCGACGTTTGTAAATGGTCGCAATTCCAAAAAAATGTGGTCTGACGTTTTGAACGTCGCTCGTCCGACGTTTTTATACTGTCGCTCTTCCGACGTTTCTAATATGTTGCAATTCCGACGCTTACAAGGCGTCGGTATAGCGACGGCAGGTTCAATTTTATTAAAAAAAAATTAAAAAAATAAAAAATAAAATGAAACTTTAAAAGAGGAAAAATGTTGTTTTGAACATATTATATGAAGTAAAACGGTCCATGAAGTCATTACATTTTCACATCTGAAGATTGGAACCCAAATATCCATCCAAAAAAGTGGAAGTCCCACCCCAGACAATGATAGAAAAATACCCCATGTCACATACAGGGACATGATATAAAACCCAGTAACGGTCCACATGGAGATTATCGACAATCTGAGAAAGCATCCAAATATGCCCGAGGCATCTATAAGAAAGTGGAATAGCAGTATGTAGAATAGTAAAGCAACAGATAGAGTACCGACGTCCATTGTTCCAAATACAAATTAAAGTACCCAAAATCCTTGAATAGAGAAAAACGCTAATCATGTGAGGATTGTGATATGTCCAAAATATAAAAAGACCATCAGACCATATCAATAAACCAGCAACATAGACCAGCATCGCTAGTTTTCAAGGCAGAGTGATAAACATTATTCATTTTTTTTTCACAAGAGAAAAAACGTTGTTTTGAATATATTATATGAAGTAAAACAGTCCATGAAGTCGTTACATTTTCACATCTGAAGATTGGAACCCAAATATCCATCCAGAAAAATGGAAGTCCCACACCAGACAGTGATAGAAAAATACCCCATGTCACATACAGAAACTTGATATAAAACCCAGTAACGGTCCACATAGAGATTATCGACAAATCTGAGAAAGCATCCAAATATGCCCGAGGCATCTATAAGAAAGTGAAATAGAGTATGTAGAATAGTAAAACAACAGATAGAGTACCGGCGTCCATTGTTCCAAATACAAATTAAAGTACCCAAAATCTTTGAACAGAGAAAAACGCTAATCATGTGAGGAGTGTGATATGTCCAAAATATAAAAAGACCATCAGACCATATCAATAAACCAGCAACATAGACCAGCATCGCTAGTTTTGAAGGCAGAGTGATAAACATTAATCATTTTTTTTTCCACAAGAGAAAAAATGTTGTTTTGAATATATTATATGAAGTAAAAAAGTTCATGAAATCATTACATTTTCACATCTGAAGATTGGAACCCAAATATCCATCCAGAAAAGTGGAAGTCCCACCCCAGACAGTGATAGAAAAATACCCCATGTCACATACAGGGACTTGATATAAAACCCAGTAACGGTCCACATGGAGATTATCGACAATCCGAGAAAGCATCCAAATATGCCCGAGGCATCTATAAGAAAGTGAAATAGTAGTATGTAGAATAGTAAAGCAACAGATAGAGTACCGACGTCCATTGTTCCAAATACAAATTAAAGTACCCAAAATCCTTGAACAGAAAAAAATGCTAATCATGTGAGGAGTGTGATATGTCCAAAATATAAAAAGACCATCAGACCATATCAATAAACCAGCAACATAGACCAGCATCGCTAGTTTTGAAGGCAGAGTGATAAACATTAATCATTTTTTTTTCACAAGAGAAAAAACGTTTTTTTGAATATATTATATGAAGTAAAACAGTCCATGAAATCATTACATTTTCACATCTGAAGATTGGAACCCAAATATCCATCCAGAAAAGTGGAAGTCCCACCCCAGACAATGATAGAAAAATACCCTATATCACATACAGGAACATGATATAAAACCCAGTAACGGTCCACATGGAGATTATCTACAAATCTGAGAAAGCATCCAAATATGCCCGAGGCATCTATAAGAAAGTGAAATAGCAGTATGTAGAATAGTAAAGAAACAGACAGAGTACCGACGTCCATCGTTCCAAATACAAATTAAAGTACCCAAAACCCTGCAACAGAGAAAAACGCTAATCATGTGAGGAGTGTGATAACCATCTGCGGAAACCCAGGCTCGCTTGTAAGATCAGGCTCGCTTGATTCCAAAATTGGTAACCATCTGTTGCATCCGAGATGTAAGGTTCAGGCTCGCTTGCTTCCATTAGTAGCCTGCTACAACATCCACCCTGTTCATAGAAAAAAGGTTCCTGTAGATATACAGAGAAAGATTATAATACGTAGACCATATAAACATGGCTCTGTATTTCAAAAAAACAAGTTTAAAATAGAAACAGGGCAACCTTTTTTTTTTCCAAGTAAAGTTAATCTATTAACAGTGGGAATAAAATTACACCGAAGTCAAAATCATTTCCCAGACTCATGGCAAATTTGTCATCAAAAAATCAAAAAATTAAGAAGACTGCCCTCATACGGGGAAACCAGTCTTGAACGTTTAATTTACAGAATTCAAAAATATTACAAAGGTCCATCACAGTAAAATAATCTAAAAGCAACCCAATTAAGTGGGCCGCGAAGCAAGAAAAACAAATTAACCAAACTACTCCTCCGTCTCCTCGACGATTCGGCACCATCCTTCGGAACGTCCAGGATCATTAGGTGCTACATCCACATTCATGCCACGGCTCCCCTCCTGAAGGCCCGAATGTTGGCCGGCTTTTTCTGAGCTTAAACCCGCCGGACGGCTGCATTCTTCCTCTGTTTGGGCCTCCTCACCGAAAACCACAGTGACTGAAGTTGTAATTCGTGGGCAGTTGAGAGAGCAATTAAAGGAAAATTGTGCAGTGCGCATCATGGGAGAAGGTGAACTAGCAGTGGGGAAACAAGGAGCTGGGGAATCCATACGGTGGCCAGATCCTACAACCCGACCCCGCCCACTCCTAGTATTTGGATAGTGACCTGCATAATCACTGGACTAGCTGGAATACAACTCGGTTGAGGGGCTGGAGGGAGCGCGCAGGAGTTGACCTCTATTGCTCCCCCTGCGACAACGCATCCTTTGACGCACGCAAGGCATGCGTGCAGTCTCACTAGCAGTGGGCACAAGAGGAGACGGAGAAGCAGAATTCCAAGAAACAGAGGAAGACAGACAAGGACCAGACCAAGAGAAATGAAGATATGCAGCAAGGTCTATGCAGTAATTCAGCTGGCCACTTCTCCTTCTTGTCACAGTGAGCAGGCAGTGTAACCCAGCAACCGGCTCATCTGTAAAACCATAGAAAAATGCCATTTTATCAATGAATGCAATCGAAGGACACTCTTCATAATTAATCTCTAGTCATTAATGAGAGCCAAAGGCCGGATCATATTGGAGCATGCAGAATCGCTAACGGGAGTGGAGGTCCGATCTTGAACAGTTTTAAAATTTAATGCGATTTGATGTGAAAACCTTGGAACTTAATTGAACAGCGTTAAATCTTAATGTGATTGATATGAAATCGCCACATCCATGTCCCATCGCCTTAAACGCCATCGAATGCACCCGCAGCCGGGAGCATGGAAATTTTTTATTGAGGACACGTGGCAGAAATTGATTGGAGCGGATCTTTGTTTGGGCCGCTCGCGCAGTGGAAATCCGGACCTGAAAAAGATTAGGGCGAATTTGATAAGAAAATCGCGTCACAACTCTCCCTCCGTACGCCAACCCAACTTCGGACCTGAAAAAGATTAGGGCGGAATTAATTTGGTTTTCGCGTCACAAATTTGGCCGACGTCAGCAGGCTATTTTGGAACGTGAATTTGGTTTGAATTATGGTTTATCGCAATTTGAAGTCCGGCGGGCTCGACTTAAGAACAATTTTGTTTGATCCCATCTTATAAAATTTGTGTTGGTTTTCTTTGATAATACACATATTTATAATAAATCATGGGAATACCACACTAAACATGTGGAAAAGCTATATAAATTATTGAGAACAATCATTTTTATGTAAAAATATCCAAATGTGCTTTTGGGAAATAAGAATTCGGGTATTTGGTTCATATTGTTTTAAAGGAAGGAGTGAAGTTGGAGCCTCAAAAGATGCAAGCTATTAAAAAATGACCTATTCCTAAGAAAATCAAGGTTCTTAGAATATTTTTTAGACTTACATGATATTATTGATCATTTTTTAAGAATTATGCATGCATTTCAAGTCCACTCACATATCTCTTGAAGAAAATATCATTTATATGGAATGATGAGGCTACTTTGGCATTCTCTATTTTAATGGATGCCATGTCTTCTACACCAACATTGGTTGCACCTACTTTTGGTAAAACATTCATAGTAGAGTGTGAGGCACTAGGACAAGGAATTTACGTAACATTAACACAATAAGGGATATCATTGGTTTTTAAAAGCAAGGAATTCAAAGAAAATATTTGGTGAAATCTACGTATGAAAAATAAATGGAAGCAATATTACATGCAATAAAAAATGGGGATAGTATATCACTGGGAGGTACTTTAAACTCAAGATATACCATGATAGCATAAAGTATTTTTTGAAGCTATGGATTTCATTGGAAGATTAACAAAAATGAGGAGAAAAAATGCAAAATTTTAATTTTGAGATAATCTGCAAAAAGGGTAAGGAAAATTTAGCACATGATGCTCTTTCTAAAATAGAAGAGGCCTCAAATTTATATCCAATTACATTTTCTATTCCTAGGTGGCTAGAAAAAGCTTGCCATAATGGAAAAATGACAATAGTACTAAACAAAAACTAAAATTTATAAAGGATGGGATGAACTCTATGGAGCATTGGGAGTGAAAGATAGATATACTTTGGTGCAAATGTAGAATATTTTTATGCACGCAAGCATATTTGAATAAACAAATATTAAGGGAGTCCCATGTCTCTCTGATGGTAGGACGCAGGGTTCCTTAAAACATCTCAAAGGATCAAAAATATATTTTTGGAAGGAATGAAGAAAGATATTCAAAATTTTGTAAGAGAAGGTCAGGTTTGCATAATAAATAAAAGAGAGATAGTAAAATCTCTAGGGTTACCTCAACCATTCCACATACATATTCAAATACTAGAAGATATATCAATAGAATTTATTACAGGGTTACTGAAATATAAAGGTAAGTATTACATTTTTGTGGTCATTTATATAGACAAATTTTGTAGATTTTTTTTGTAGAGCTCAAAGTACATAAACAACAAGCCAAGTGGCAGAAGTGTCCGTGAAAGAAATTCATAATGTTCATGGTTATCCTAAAGTAATAGTAACAAGAAACTTTTAGAAATAATTATTTAATATGAGTGGAGAAACACTAGCTGCCATGAGTTCTACATATCAAACACAATCAAATGGTCAAACAAAAATAGTTAACAAATGTTTTTAAGGTTATCTACAATGTTACTCTTTAGAAAAGCAACTTAGTATGCCATAATTAATAATCATTCCCTGTTCACTTTTGTTAATAGGTTTATGTCAGACGATGATGCAGGGGCATTAGGCACTAGCCAGCAATGTAGGAGGTGTTGTCCACATGTTGTGGCTAGGAGGGTTCGAAAACATTTGAGTTGTAACAGCTAGGTGTCAATACCTCAGCTGACTGTATAACTTAGACTAGTTAGAGTTGTAGGAGTCGAACAGTTTCAGTTAGTTGAATTATTATAATTAGACCTTTTGATTTCTAGAACGGTCCTCTCAGAGGAACCAAAGAGCCATATGTTATGTATATAAATTGTAATTCTTTGGATGAATAAAAGTAGAGAGGGAAGAGGAGAGTAGAGAGGGGATTTCTGCAATAAACCTCTGTGTGTGAACAATTGTTTCCAGTTAAATGATTTCCAAGCTTAGTTGCCATTGAATTATCTCGAACTGCTAATTGTGAAGAATTGTTTAACTGTGAGGCAATTGGGTACTGATAATTCCATTCTTCTATCTTTGAATTCCCTGTGAACTCACCCCACCCGAAGGTGAGGTCTATGTGGAGAACCGAGGTCATGAATATTGTTCAAATATAAAAATCCCGCTTAATAAAGAGACAAAATTGTTGTGCTTTTGGAACCTGACCCGAGGATTGGACATGAGTTAACAAACAAAAGGATGGCGGAACCAGACTTTCACCCGTGGTCAAGCCCTGTACCAAAACCACGAGCGGAATCACAAAAGTGGGTTGCCCATATCGCACCGCTTTTGCAGAGTAGGCGGTATTTCCTATTCGTGAGCGATTCCATAGGGAATGCAACACGTGGCGAAGTGACCCCCGGAAAACCACCGTTTAACCTGCGCTATCGCACGTTAAAGCCTGACGTTGGAAGCCGAGCGAAATTGCCAAGAGTCGTTGATTTGGAGAAGGGCCATCAGACGGTGGTCGCACGTTGAACTTGCCCGGAGGTTAAATAAGGTGTGCGGAGGATAGCCAGGTATGATACGAGTGTTTGATTGGTTATTGATATATATAGGTGGGGCCGGAGTATAATGAAATTGTTTAATTAAACGATTGGCGAATAATTAGCATAAGTCTGGAGCGTGATTGTTGTAAGGCTGGGTGGTGAAATATAGAGCCGAAAGTTCATTACAAGTTATTTATTTAAAAAGAAACGTGAGTATAAATACAAAGTGTTGAAAGTTAAACATTGGTTATAAGGCTTGGAGATAATATAAAGTCGGGAATATAAATTAAAGTCCAACCATTGTGGATAGTATTTATTTATCAAATTCTACAAATTTCTACGAATTTGATAAATAAACCCGAAGAAAGAAGAAGTCAATTAAGACTCAGGCTGGAGGAAAAGAACGGGGTAAACCAAGGGAAAATGCTGATAGAGCGATTGTAGACACACCAGCTCTCCTTAGGGGTCCAATTTCAGTTTTGTTGTGTCACACGATGATCTCTCTTCTCTGGCATTTACTTGTATTGAAGATCACTATTCTAGGAATAAGGAGTTATTTTCTCCAAAAACAACCCTAGCCAAACATTGACAATGCATCAAGGATATCTTTCTATGCTTCATAAGCACATTTGTTCTACTTCTAAATCATGTCTTGGAAGTGGTTGTTGTGCTGGAAATTATTCACCAGTTGGTTTCATACCAAAGTCTTTTTCACATTTTCAACATCCAATACATGAAAAATATAATGGTTTAAAACAACATAAATATTTGAAATTTTGCAAGAATTGACTGGCACACTTTGAATATGAATTTTGAAGTCAAGTGCATGATGCTGTATAGGATCAAGTGTCATTTTGAATACCAAATGTTTCACAAGAAACTTCTCAACATGTTACCCTGCAGTAAGGATTAAATGACAATATTGCATCAACTATTTCCATAATAAAAGTGCACCTCGGCCATAAGACTAAAAAACTACAAATGTTGTAGATCTAACAAGACCACACAATAAAATGTATTCCACAAGGCCAATACTGTATGAAAAATGAAAAGGAGTTTGCAACCAAAAATACCTTAGGAAACTAATTCAATTAGATACACCAAACCATCAGCAAAAAGGAAAACCAGCCTACTTGGCCTCAATATTTTCAACTGGGTCCTCTAATTCAACCAATAAAAAGGCCAAAACCATAGCATTGAGATACATTTCATTACACTGTCAATAACAATAAAATTTGACTCAGCCAGAACCCTTTCCTTTTATTGTTGTGAAAATCTTTATGCATTACTCTAATGTGGCTAGTCCATAGGCCAAGTAGACCACTGGGTAACAAATATGTTTCCTTTCACCTTTGAGTTTTCAAATTATGCCTACCAAATCTAAGACATTTAAGAGGGGGAAATAATACAACGTTAAAAATAAAACCAGAGCACACATCTACAAATTACCTCCTTAGCTACTATCACACCATCATTAACTATTTTCGGAGAACCATGCTTGCTCTCCAAGACAACATTTTTCCCTTCACCCCAAGGGTGACTCCAACAAGATCAGCAAGTTTGTTCACACCGCCTGCAAGACAAATTGACAATGCTTTCAATAAGTGTGCAATTGAATGCCAGACCATATGCCAAAATAACCCTCCATGAAAAATTAAAATAACACATTAAAATCAAATATAAGTGGACAAGGAAAGACCCACCGCAGTGAATTTTCACGTGCAGGTGACCTTCCTTTAAACATAATTTTTTCTCTGACCTGCAATTTTTTTGTCACTAAGCCATCCTTGTTGAATTACAACTCCTTTTCCATAGCTCTTGTATTAACTACCTTCTCTCTGTCGCGTAATCAAAGTCCCTCTTCTTCTTGAGCGATTAAAGGAAATGGGTGAAAAAACTGAAAGAGAAGACAATTGCCTGCCATAATTATCAAACATTGCACCCAACTTCTTCCCCTTTCCATTGTTACCCAATGAGGTAGATGTGGCAATTGTTTTCATACTTCCCAAAGTAGAGGCCATCTTCTCTTATGTTGAATATAGAATTACAAGATCTTCATATTACTATGAACCTTAAAAAACATGACTCCAATTGCTAAAAACCACTTTTAAGTTGTAACAGGCAAACTAAACAACTATCGGAACTTTTGGCAACTTCTGGAGCATTAAGAGAGAAACAAACAAAGACAAATACAACCACAATCCTCATTTTAATGAGACCGGACTATATATTTGCATTAATATAATATAAAGAAATCAGGACTATATTAAGGCCAGCACAAAACAATCTTTAACCAGTGTCTCTCGCGGCCTTCAGGTTGCCATGCTAGAGGTTGCATATTTTTAATTTAAATTCTTAACCTCTCGTGCCCATCTATGAATGCATACAATGGAATATCTACATCAAATTCTCCTTTATATCCCCAAAAACAAATTCCCTACTACAAGAGCACCAGTATTGATGGATCACCCCACACCATCCCACCCACTAGAAACGGTGAAAAAGGAAACCCGAGAAAACTTCTGAAATATCTCAAGATGACTATATGGGTGGTTCTTATGAATCAACCAACCATTCGGAACATGCTCATCAATCCAAACCATGAGTATTATGTGACGATATTCAAGCAGGCACTGAATCGGATTTCTGAAGCTATGTTAGAGAAACCCTAAACTCTCACCGAAAATAGGTGAAATGTGGCACCACTCAGAGATTGACATGTGCCAATTGGTACAAGTGGTAGAAAATTGGCATGCTCAAACAACGAGGTGATGCAGGAATGACATGAGGTAGAAAATATCAGAAAAGCCCCAAATCTGGAGAACTAAAGCTCATCACCAACCTGAGATTGACAACTTTACATGATGTAACCTATGAAATCGTAAATGGAGAAATCATAGTAACAATAAAGTAACCTATGTAACAGTAAAGTCGGATTCATCCTGGGAGTGGTAATGGGATAAATCATAATGAACAACAGGAAACATGCAGAGTTGCTTACAATCAAATAGATGAAAAAACACATACAAAAAACCTAGATAGTAATCATGAACAAGCTTAATATTGAATTATGAATTGTAAAGGAACTTACAAAATGTGACATTACGAACTTGGTCAAGCGCACAAGCAAAAATATCCTGGACATGACCCTGGTTGACAAGTTGTATTGCTCATGATGCAAGAGGATTTGTACCTGCACTGCCAATTCAATCAAAATCCATCATTATCTATACAATAAATACAAGTAATTGATGTAGTATTTTTTACTCTAAGATGCATTCTTATGATAATGTTAGAACATATGTTGAAAATTTCAAAACATACCTGAATAAGCTCCTCTTCATTTCAAGAACAATTTATTAGAGTTGCATGAACTTGGAACAAGCCTCCCACGATCTGAAAGAGTAGCAACTAAGTCAACAGTGACTTTTTTGTTGCTACGCTGGATCGAGGGAGGTTTGCTCCAAGATTAAATCGCTCAAATAAATTATTCTCTACTAAACAGGGCCAACCACGTGAAGGTGGAATCTCTTATGGCCCTTCCCCCCCCGCCCCCTCACATCACTCTCAATTCCCCAATACCCAATCTATATTTCATTTTTTACTTTCATGAGCACAAAAAAAAATATTCAATAACTAATAAAAAAACAATTCAACAAAAAGTACGCAAGGAAACATTGCAATTAATGCTTGACATAAAAATAGTATGATAAATGATTTTTTTATATAACGCAAAAAACGTTCCAAGTATGGTAACGTTTGTCTTATAATAATACAATATTTTACCTACAAAAACAAATAATATTGAATTTTAATTGTCAGTTTTTAAATATCATTGAACTAGTTTGGTAATATTAATAAAAAAAATTGCAATGAGATTATTTACCTGGTGCACCAGTTGTCACCGCTGACCTAGTTGCATAGTCACGATGTCTGGTCTCATCCAGTGATGGGGCATCGCCTACAAAAACAGATATTATTAAATTTTAATTGTCAGTTTTTAAATATCATTGAACTAGTTCGGTAATATTAATAAAAAAAATTGCAATGATATTATTTACTTGGTGCACCAATTGTCATCGTTGACCTAGTTGTGTAGTCGCGATGTCCGGTCTCATCTAGTGACGAGGCATCACCTACAAAAACAGATAATATTAAATTTTAATTGTCAGTTTTTAAATATCATTGAATTAGTTCAGTAATATTAATAAAAAAAATTGCAATGAGATTATTTACCTGGTGCACCAGTTGTCGCCAGTCGGACTGTTGCCCTGTCTTCCTCTCTGGTGGTAAGATCCTCAAGGGAAACATTCTCTGTCATTTAAACAAAAAACGTTATAAGGACAACCATCAAAGTATAATTAGAAAAAATTATAAGTGGAAATTAATTACCATCACGGCCCTCACTGATAGTAGCATTGTCGGCCTGGTCCCCACTACAATGATCAGGTTGCACGTGAGGATCATCTACATCTGGCTCTAAAACTGGGTTATTTGCCTCGTCGGTAGTGCTTCTCCCCTGATTTAAAAAAATTTGTTAGACATTAAATTTATGGACAAAAACAAACATATTAAAAGGTTAATGTTTTACCATATCAGGCATTCTGGATCTTGGGACCTACCCCAAGCTTCTGTGATGTTCAACTACGGCTTGATAGCCGAAATGGAAAGCGATATTTTTATCTTCCTCTGTAGTTTCTGTTCTGAAGTCATCACCCTAAATTACATATTATTGTGTATTTTTAATCATATTTGATAGGATTACAAAAACGTTGGAAGGCGATACAATTAATTATAATATGTTTAGCTACTTAATTACAATTCTTGCGGCTAATTTCAAGTAGCCGCCCTGGCCTAGCTTGTGATGGCCCTTTTTTTCAATCCTAGCTTTGGTTGCCTTTGAGGTGTCAGGCAACCTAGCATCAACAAAATTGAAGTCAGATATGATGTAGCACACTTTTATTTTAGACATAGAGAAAATTAAAGCTATTGAATTAAAGTTGTAATTTACCTTGCGGGTCCAGTTGGCATTTCTCCTTCTTTCTTTGCCCTTTTCTCTTTTCCGTCATGGATGAGTGCTCTCCACTCACTCTCTGAAACTGCGAGAGGACGCTCATATCTAGGGTTAAATTGCAATTGCGTCCTATAGGTGTCCCTGGTATATTTCAAATATTTTTCGGCTACCTGAGCCACCGCTTTTCTGTCAAATGTGCCGACCCCAAAAAGGGCTTCTAGATAATCTAGAAGTTCTTTTTTCAGGTTGGAATTCTGGGAATTCCACCCTGTACGTATGGTTGGGCCAAAATTACCAACGCATGGCTCTCCAGAATCCTGTAGAACTCATTGTTTCCTACACAGAATAAAACCAAAAGAAAAAGAAGATATTATCATTAATTTAAAAATAAAAATCATGATAAATATGTTTTAGATAAAGTACATGAAATAGTTAAAATATTAAAATTTACCTAGGAGTTGTACATGCTTTATAGGGACACCTTCACCGTTCACCAACAACGTGCCATTAATGGTCCCTGTGGATCTGACACGTGTAGCTCCAGGAAACGCAATAATCTAGTTTGCCATATCAGCCTCATCATTTCCAACACGTTCAGCAGTTGGCTGGTTGTCTGCTTGGGCAGGGTGTGTTTCTTAGCTGGCACCTAAAGGAGTAGAAGGTGTACGAGAGGGTTGTTGGGAAATATCTTGCCTTTGTGTCCCACTACCACCAACACCGGGTTCAGCAAGTGCCAGAAAACGCTACATACAAAAGAAATTTTTGTTAGTTTAGTCAATGTAAAAATTAAAAATCAAACTATCACAATTCGTCTCATGCAGAACAAAAAAAATATCCTTTTGACTTTTTATTATTACCTGATATCTTTCTAGCTGGCTCATAAGATGTTTTATCCTCTCTTCTGTTTCAGGTGTTTGAGGCACGTCTATCAAAGTATTAAATTCCAACCTTGCATCTCGTGCCTTTTTTTGCAACAAGAACACTGGAGATAGGGATGAAGAAAGCTCTTCCTCAAAGAGGGAATCATCAGGCGTACCATGGCTAGGTGTCTGCATATTTGAACAAAATTAATATTATTTCAATTATGTAAATAACTAAAATACCTGAAGATAGAGCAATGCCGGCACTTTACATGTTCTTCCGCTGGCCTCTTTCCGCGATCATCCCGTCTCGGGGTTGTTCCTGTACTGCCCTGATCAGTCTGCCACATTGCAATAAAATTATAAATGTAAAAACTTGAAAACAATATCTAACTTGGAAACACAAAATGAAAACTGAAATAATTTCTAATAAGACACCGGAAGACAGAGTTAGAGTTTCAAATATGCCTTGCATTGAATTCAGTCCTGGAAACATGTCATTGCACATTAAGGCACCCAAACAAGAGATGAGTTGACAATGAAGACCTTATTGAATACATTGTTGGAGAAACTTCTAGTAAACTTGTTGTGAAGACCTTGAGGATATTTTTGGAGCAACATTGTTGAAGTTGATGGTATAGCATTGTTGGAGACGATCTTGAAGGGCCTTGAAGTGAAGCTTTTAGAGCAACTATTGAAAAATCCTGAGAGCATTTAAGTAAGGCACTTTCTATCTTCCATCACATTTTTCCTTTCAATATCCTTTAAACGGTTTTTTTGATATTTAATGTTTGAAATCACGTTATAATTCCTTGATTATATGTGTTTGGGGACTTTCCCTTTGAAATTACCCAAAAATACCCTGGCAATTTTATCTTCAGGATGCATGTCTGACCCTATCGTTCAATATTTTGATTGATAGTAGTAAACATAGAGAGTTAGGGGGCTCTTGACTTGGTTTGGTTGGGCCATTAGATCCCTAACATCTACTAGGGAGAACCCCCCTTGAGTTGGAGGAGAGCTAGCCCAAAGTGAAAAGAGGTTGGTGAGGTGACAATGGGGCTATTGAATTACACATGGTATCACACTTTAGCTTTAGGACTTTATCTTGAGAAGTGCGAGATTTGCTATATCAATTCTCAAATTGTTTACAACACTATTGTTAAGAACTAATAAGAAGTGATGTTGAGGGGTTTTTGGGTATAAGAAACAATACCATTTAAAAAATAGGGTTCTCAATCCTTGGCATTCCTTCACCTGGGCCTAGGGGCACACTAGAATAATTTCACACTAAACCATGCAAACTTAAAAGTAACTTAATAGATCCATAAAGTAATAATAATCATAATTCCTAATTTCCTATTGTACGATATGATGCAAATTATTCAAACATGAAGCAATGAAGACATGCAAAGTCTGAATTTCAAGATTGATGAACCAATACAAGAAGTTAGAAACTACAACTTTGATTCAATACTCTGTGTCCTAACTCCAGGAAGGAATCTAGTTTGTAGGAATGAAGAGGTTGTTATCTTTACAATCCCATCCCAACATCAAATTCAATGATATGTTTCTATGAGGTTCTGGGTCAAGGAAACATTCACTCCACGAATGATATATTTAAGTAGGCTTCTCCTATTCTGGGAAAACACCATACCTATAATGCATTCACTTGCATGTATAAAGGGAAAGGAAAACATGTTTTCATACAACGGTGACAAAGGCATCTTGGGGAAAGGTATCTTCACTTTTTATTTATTTTGTTCACCCACACCACTCTCATGTTTTCACTAATCATGTTTTATCATTTTTGGATTCAAATTAAGTTAAGGCCTTAAGTATTTTTTGACCTTTCGGTGTAGTTTTCATAAGTGGCATGTATGGATTTTCCATTAATTCTGCACTTTTTCTCTTCATGCGCATGTTTCCCTGGAACTCAAATGCATGATTTAGTCCCATACATTTAACAAGTTGTTGGATCAACTCCATAGGAAATATCATGTTTCCTATTCAATCAAAATTTATCTCAGTTAGGGTAGGTAGGAAGGTTTTCCCTTTGTATTAATAGGGCACTTTTAGCTTGCATTTTTATTATATCTTTCAAATTTAGTGTCGTTTCAATTAGGGCATGAATTTTTGCAACTTTCAAGGTGAGAATGAACAAAGACAAATTTTTGTGATGGATGACCGTATATGACTCCATGGCCAGAGGAAAAGGCACTAATCTACTTCTTCAAATATCTATAGTTCTCATTCACCTCATACGGAGATGGTCCCTGATTTTGAGCCAAATGTTGCAACAAAAAGTCCCCCCCCTCCATAATTTGATATTCAATGGAAATTTCTTAAATTGATGATGGGGCATGATTATGGAACATTGGCACATACATATGTAATGGAATTCCAAGATCATGATATATGTTTGCATATGTTTATGGAGGTGGTAGAGCAAAAAAGAGCTCAAATAGAGCTGAATTTTTTCACATAAAAAGGATTGTGGGCTTGACTAATGGTTCCATTTAAAAAATGATATCTAGACAGAGAATAAGTGTAGCATGCAAACATGCATTGAAAATCCATCTGAGTTTGCATTGTATTACTTATGATGGATTCAAATTTGGGTTTCAAAATTCTAGGTTATGGCATGATTTTGTCGAGAAACCCTTAGTTGGATTCTCATGTTGGTTTAATTTATATTTTAAGTTTGTTTTGCAGTCTTTAGGTGATAGTAACTCATGAACTAGGTTACCAATGTGTAACAATCATATTTCAAGAATAAAGTTGTGATTTTTTTATATTATTATTATTGTCTATTAGCTACGAGTATTGACACCTAATGCCTAGAATTTTGAGATCTTGATAGCATGGATAATTTCGAAAATGTTTCTAGTAATGTTAACATAATAACTATCATTACGTGTCTTCACTTTTGTCACCATAATAGACCTGTGATTTGGACTCATCACACAACTTCATATGCTATGTCCCAACAAGTTCAAACTAGTTGAACCTACCTCATAGTGTGGTTATTAAGGACAAGTTGCTTGGTATATAACTCGATAGCATAGACCGCGTTGCAGTTCTAAAAAGAATCCTCAAGTGTCAAAAAAACTTCACAATATGTTCTAATATAAAGCCTTTTGGGATACCTGAAATAATATATGTATCATTGATGACTTTTAAAGTATGACAAGATCCAGAGGGAAAGGAAATCAATAAAAGAGTGATCCACCAATGAGAACCTAGAATTTAGCATCAGATGAGTTAGAGTCTAGGAAATTGAAACCCTATAATTTTAATTAGTGATGAAGGACATCACATAGGTAATTATATTTTCATGTAGAATAATCTGTTAATTCAAATTTAAACTACATAATATGAAAGGCATACCATAAATTTTTCCACATAAGTCCAAACAACCTATCAAAAGGGAAAACCTTCTTTTTCCATGGGAAATAATTTACCTTTCCTTTTTCAAGATAATCTAAATCACAAAAAATATGAACTATACTGCACACATTCTTGGATAATGTGAAAGTGGAAAAGGAATACCCTACACAAGTGATGCACACTTGTACATTTTAACACTAATAGATTTTTTTAGTTGAAATGCAATGCTTGTTTTCATTTAAATGTAGGGTTTTTAAAGCAGGGAGAAATAATGGCTGCCAAATTAATAAGCGTTTCTTTGGGGAAAATTTAAATCTTGTATTGGGTGATGAAGATAATAGAGGGTATTGAATCTTGATTCTTGACATCTAGAGAGAACCCTACATCCTAACACAATCCAATGGAATTGACCAAAAAAACCCAAATAGAGTCAACCCTACTATAGGAGGAAGGGCCTGCAGTAAGAACTTACCATTCTGCAAGAGCTGAGGGCGAATGTTGTTCTGCAAGAGCTGAGGGCGAATGCAGGGCGAATGCTGTTCTGCAAGAGCTCAGGGAGAATGCTGAGGGCGAATGCTGTTCTGCAAGAGCTCAGGGCGAATGCTGAGGGCGAATGCTGTTCTGCAAGAGCTGAGGGCGAATGCTGAGGGCGAATGCTGTTCTGCAAGAGCGGAGGGTGAATGCGCGCGTGATATTAGACGTTAATGTAGCACACATGTACATTTGAACACTAATATATTTTTGTAGTTGAAATGCAATGCTTGTTTTCATTTAAATGTAGGGTTTTTAAAGCAGGGAGAAATAATGGCTGCCAAATTAATAAGCGTTTCTTTGGGAAAAATTTAAATCTTGTATTGGGTGATGAAGATAATAGAGGGTAATGAATCTTGATTCTTGACATCTAGAGAGAACCCTACAGCCTAACACAATCCAATGGAATTGACCAAAAAAACCCAAATAGAGTCAACCCTACTATAGGAGGAAGGGCCTGCAGTAAGAACTTACATTTTTCAAGAGCTGAGGGCGAATGTCGTTCTGCAAGCGCTGAGGGCGAACGCTGAGGGCGAATGCTGAGGACAAATGTTGTTCTGCAAGAGCTGAGGGCGAATGCTGAGGGCGAATGTTGTTCTGCAAGGGCGGAGGGCGAATGCGCACATGATATCAGACGTTAATGTAGCTATTGCGACGGATACGAAACAATAAAATCATTTTTATGTAGCGCGCATATAAGTTTTGTATTTTTATGAAGCGCGCATATAAGTTTCGTATTTTTATGTAGCGCGCATATAAGTTTCATATTTTTATGTAGCACACATATAAGTGTCGTTATACCGACGGCGGAAAAAGCGTCGCTACTGGGACGGCTGCCTCCAAACGTTGCAATTGCGACACTTAGACGTTGTGTCGTACTTGCGACGTTTGGAGGTAGTCGTCGCAATAGCGACGCTTTGGGCCATAGTGTCACAATTGCGACGTCTTCCTCCAAACGTCGCAATTGCAACACTTTGTCTAAGTGTCGGTATTGCGACACTTTTCTATAAACGTCGGTATAACGATGGTTTCGGGTGGGATGGAAAAAAATTTGGGAAATTTCCGACATTTGGTCAAAAGCGTCGGAACCAAGTGTCGGAATTTCCGCCAAATGTAGTAGTGTTGTCATTCATACTCCTACTATCACTCGCATCTGGGGGGAGAATATCCTTTTAAATGAGAGTATGGAATCATTGTCTTAAAGAATCATCCTTTTCCTACGTAAGGTTGGAATCATTACATCTCTCTGTGGCTTTCCACCCCCTTGTTCGCAAGGAGGTCCGCAACTGAGTTTTCTTTCCTTCGCACATGGAAAAAAGTGATGGCTCTCTGATTGTGTATCAATTGTTTTAGAAGCTTGAGCCTCTGGGCTAGCCTCCAGCTGGTAGATACCTTTTTGGACGTCGTACCATGGAGAATTCTTATGGCCGCCATAGTGATGATTTGCAAGTCTCCCTCCATTTCCAGGAGGAAATAATGAAACTCAATTGCGATATGAATACCCTAGATGAGCCCTCTAGCTCTGCAGAATTGTTGCTATCCCACCCCATATTACTGTAGTAAATCTGAAGTGGCTTGCCTTGAGAGTTCCTAAGAATACCTCTGAATCCTACATTTCTGGGGTTGCCTTTGGATGCACCATCGAAGTTTCATTTGAAGAAGCCATTTGGGGGGGGCTTCCATTTTTCAAGGGCAGGGATTATGCCGACACTTCTAGGGTTGATGTCCAGGGGGGTATTTATGCTCATGTGCCAGTTATTCCATATGTACATGGATTATGGGGATTGGAAACCCATTTCCACCAGATACTAGCTCCCATGATGTTGTTTCTATGCTCAAAGTCACGCAACCCTAGCCCCCCATGACTTTTTGGAGTACACACTTCCTTCCAGCTGACTAAATCTCAATTTTGTTTCTCTTTGGTACCACCCCATAGGAGAGATATTTGCAATTTGCGCATGGACTTGAAGACCCATTTGGGGGATGCCAGGACTGAGAAGAGGTAAATGGGGAGGGACTGCATAATTGATTTGATGAGAACCAAGCACCCTTCTATATTAAGAGTACGATGGGTCCAGTTGGATAGTCCGGTTTCCATTTTGTCCAGTAGAGCTCGCCAGGATGAGTGACTAATGGCAGTGTCAGTGAGAGGAGCTCCAAGGTATTTGGAGGGTAAGGATATGATGGAGAAGCCTAGGATGTGAGCAATATTACACTTAGATAGAGGGGGGGTGTGGAAGAAAAATATTTGCAATTTTTCAGGGTTGACCTCAGTACCGGAGGCTTCAAAGAAGGAATCTAAAAGACATTTGAGGGTACGGGCTTCCTAGACCGAGGGGTAACCCTTGATCATGTTTCCATCCACAAGTTATTGATGGGAGGGGGGCCAGGTTGTCGAGGGGTAAACCATGCAAAGCACCTGAATGGATGGAGCTTTTGAGAAGGCGACCCAGCCCTTCAGCCATAATGATGAAGATGAAGGGTGAGAGAGGGTCCCCTTGTATGATTCCTCTTGAGGAGTTGAAGGTTGCAAAGGGAATATCGTTGACCAAAATGGAAAGAAATGGAGAGGTAATGAGGCTCATGATCCATCATACCCAGGTGTGCCTGGAGCCGAAGGCTATAAGGAAATTTTTTATATAGTCTCAGCTAAGTTTGTCAAAAGCCTTGGATAGATCGATTTTGAGGAGCATACCAGGTTTTTTGGAGGTTTTGAGAAAGTGTATGACCTCGTGGGTTAGGATGATGCCATCAAGGATTTTCCTGCCTTCAACATAGCTTGTTTGCTCCGAGGAGCTGATCATGGGGAGGAGCTGCTTCAGCCTGTTAGCAATAACTTTGGATATTATTTTATAAATGACATTGAAGAGTGTTATGGACCTGTACTTACTTGGCGAGGTTGTGTTGTCTTCTTTTGGAGCCAGAGTGATGAAGGTGGCATTAAGAACTGGAAGAAGCTAGTGAGTGGTGCGTGATTCCTCCACTACGTCCCAGACTTCGTCTTTGATGGTGTCCCAGAAGAATTGGAAGAAGTTGGTGGTAAATCCATTAGGGCCTAGAGCTTTTCCGGATTTCAATTGGAAGACTGTGTGTTCCACCTCAACCATAGTGGTGGCTTTGAGCAGCATCTAGTTGTGTTCATCCGTAATCAGCTTAGGAATGTGCTGAGTGATTTTTCCAATGGCCTCATGCCTCTGATGATTGTGTTGAAAATGGAAACAAGAAACAGTGAAGGAGGCCTCCTGAAACATCTTTCCTGATCCTAGTTGGAAAGTGATCACCTAAGCTAGGTGGGGACCACACATGTGATTTTTGTCGAAAAATCTATTTTTAGACTATGTCTATTTTTAGACATATGGAGCATGGTCCAGGGGTTGCGTATGTTATTCTTGAGTATTGGTCATGTTGGTAAAAATAGATAGACCTCTATTTTTAGACATATGGGTGGTTTCTATTTTTAGACTGCCAGGCTAAAAATAGATATGTCGAATATTATTATCTCTTAATAATATTTGGACTCTAAACATTATCTTATTCTCTTGGAGCACTTCAGTTTGATGCCTAGATGTGGCACATGTAGCTGACAGAAGGAAATACGCTTTTCCTAGGGTTTAAGTGAAGCTATTGCATGATGAATTCAGTTAGAACTCATGTGACAGAGTTTGGTGGAGTTGATTGAGGAAGTTAGTGGAGTTGTATTCAGTTTAACTAATCTAAACATAGTTGAGCTTTTTGTATCCAAGTTAACTAATAGATACAATTAGTGAGAGTGGTGTGAATTAATTATTAATTAATTCACTAATTATAAACTCATAAATCAACTAAAGAATATATCAGTTAACTTCAGTGCATGGACAGTTTCAGTGGAGACCAGTGCAAAAATAGGTGAAAGAGCAGGTTAACTATCAGTTGTGACTATACTATTGCTATTTGAAACACACAGATAGGTGGAGTAATCAATGAGGATTGCGCAGTTCAATCCAGGTGGTTTATCTATATAAAGAGACCATCCCATAGCATTGAAACACGCAATTGAGGTTGGCTATCAAGTGGCTAAAGGTTGGATCATGAGTTTTGCTAGATCTAGCTTGATAGTGTGTAGCAAGGGAGGTAGTGCATGAGAGCTTGCAAAGAGCTTTGTACTATGATTGTTACATGATCTCCATGACATGTATAATATACAGATAGTTGGGGGTTTTCAGCTTTAAGCTTTCCCATGAAATACCGTGTTCATATGTGTGAATTTTTATGGCTTTAATGTGTGCATGCAATTGATTTTATTTCCGCATGTGATGATCAATGGTAGAAGAGATTCTGTATTATGCATGAAGCTAAAATAGTGTGTGATCAGGAGAATCTCGGTGGATAACATATCAGTTATTCAAATTTCTACATGGTATCGGAGCGATATTGATCATTGGAGCAATTGCAAATCATTGAAGCGGTTGAGTTTTAGGATAAACTCAAGAAACATAAAGATGGAGAAAGCCGGAAATATACATGCATATTGTATATAATTTTCTACATGGAATGAGAGCGAGAATTTTTGGGTGCGCGAGTTTGTAGGGAATATCTGAAAATTTTTGGTGAAATATTTTCAGAAAAAAATAGCATATTTGGATTCCTTGCGAAAAAATACCCAAATTGAAAAAAAAAATCGGTCGAATCGGAGCTTGGATGAGGGAGATATCATCGATTTAAAATCACTTCTTTTGTTAGAAAATTTTGCGACGGCGGGACAATTGCAATGTGCGCGAGCCAAGAATCTACATGCACTAAGGTACAAGATGCATGAAAAGTTTTGAGGTGCAAAGCAGAGGTTGGTGACTTGGTGGTTGAGAGGGATCCTCTCAACATGCAGCGTGAGAAGCAGTCTCAAAAGGTTGTGGAGCAGCCACAACTGGAGATGCAAAAGAATCTTTATAGATTTGAAGTAGATGGGATTTCTATGGAGCTTCCTACTGTTGGGAAGTGCAAGAAAGACATGCAATTGAAGCTTGAGAGGGAGAAGGATTTTCATGCAGGTGATAGTGAACCTCGGGATGTGGAGCAGCCACAAGAGGATCATGGAGTGGAAGAGACCACTCATGCAGAGAAATTTCGTGCCAGACGGGCAGAGGGAGTGCGTGCAGCTATACCACCAGGTGTGAGGTGGGGAGACATGCATGATTGATCCCATGAGGAGATTTCTGGGCTGATTCATGAGATGGTGTGGATCTCATGAATTGAACCTGGCTACGAGGTGCCCACAGTGCAGCAGTAGCATGATCCGTTGGATTGATGAAGGCAGATCAAAGTGACAGTGTCGGATACTGGAGCGCGGATCAGAGTTGACAGCAAGTGCAGAGTGCATGGGTGCAAGAGTTCAACAGCGCAGTGGTTCCTGATGACATGTGCATTTGGGCCCAGCAGAAGTCGAAGACTTTGATGATAGATGCATCATATTGATTGAGTTGTTTGGAGCCTATTCAGTTTCAGAGGAGTTGCAGAGCAGATGCATGGAGTTGCATGGCGCTTGTGAAGGTTGCAGGGCGAATGCATGGAGTTGCATGTCGCATGCAAAGACAAATTTTTCTTATTTTCTTCGTTGAGAGGGAGTGTTGAAAATGGCAACAAGAAATGCTGAAGGAGGCCTCCCCCGAAACATATTTCCCGCGATCCTAGTTGGAGTGATCACCCAAGCTAGGGTGGGGACCACACATGTGATTTTTGTCGAAAATCTATTTTTAGACTATGTCTATTTTTAGACATATGGAGCATGGTCCGGGGGTTGCAGTATGTTATTCTTGGAGTATTGGTCATGTTGGTAAAAATAGATGGACATCTATTTTTTGGACCTATAGGTCGAAGTCTATTTTTAGACCGCCTATCCTAAAAATAGGGAAGTCGAATATTATTAGCTCTTAATAATATTTGGACTATAAACATTATCTTATTCTCTTGAAGCACTTCAGTTTGATGCCTGGATGTGGCACATGCAGCTGACAGAAGGAAATACGCTTTTCCTAGGGTTTAAGTGAAGCTATTGCATGATGACTTCAGTTAGAACTCATGTGACAGAGTTTGGTGGAGTTGATTGAGGAAGTTAGTGGAGTTTTATTCAGTTTAACTAATCTAAACATAGTTGAGCTTTTTGTATCCAAGTTAACTAATAGATACAATTAGTGAGAGTGGTGTGAATTAATTATTAACTAATTCACTAATTATAAACTCATAAATCAACTAAAGAATACATCAGTTAACTTCAGTGCATGGACAGTTTCAGTGGAGACCAGTGCAGAAATAGGTGAAAGAGCAAGTTAACTATCAGTTGTGACTATACTATTGCTATTTGCAACACACAGATAGGTGGAGTAATCAATGAGGATTGTGCAGTTCAATCCAGGTGGTTTATCTATATAAAGAGACCATCCCATAGCATTAAAACATGCAATTCAGGTTGGCTATCAAGTGGCTAAAGGTTGGAGCATGAGTTTTGCTAGATCTAGCTTGATAGTGTGTAGCAAGGGAGGTAGTGCATGAGAGCTTGCAAAGAGCTTTGTACTATGATTGTTACATGATCTCCATGACATGTATAATATACAGATAGTTGGGGGTTTTCATCTTTAAGCTTTCCCATGAAATACTGTGTTCATATGTGTGAATTTTTATGGCTTTAATGTGTGCATGCAATTGATTTTATTTCCGCATGTGATGATCAATGGTAGAAGAGATTTTGTATTATGCATGAAGCTAAAATAGTGTGTGATCAGGAGAATCTCGGTGGATAATTAATCATTATTCAGCAAATTTCTACAGATTGGGTTCTTGCATAATGTTCCTAAAGTGGTTGTGCATCTCCTCCGTGATGTCCTCTTGCTTTTCCAGCCGCTCTCCATTTTAGTTTTTGAGGACAGTTATTCTGTTATGCATCCTATGTTGAATAGTGGAGCGGTGAAAGAATTTTGTGTTTCGTTCTCCCTCTCTGAGCCAAAATATCCTTGATTTTTGTCTCCATAGGATTTCTTCCTGGCTCCTTCTTTCTTCAATATGAGTAGATAGTATCTTCTCTTAGCTCTCTGACTCAGCTAAGCGTCCTTCCTTGATGATTGTTTGTTGAAGCTTCTTCATTTTTTCCTTCAACTCTCTTTGATCTTTGAAGATATTGCCAAAGGTGGATTTATTCCAAACCTTCAGTTTTCCCTTGAGCATTTTCAGCTTTGTGTGGAACTAGAGCATTTTAGTACCTTGCGAAGGTAATAAGGGGGACCACCAAGCAGAGACCATTTCCTTGAACACTGGGTGTCGGAGCCAACAATGTTCAAAGCGAAATGGTTTGGGAGTGTGCTTACTTGGTCTTAACCATTGAAGTTCTATTGGCTAGTGAACAGAGCCTACGGCGCGAATGATGGTAGTTGTTATATCACCCCCAAATGGATGAAATCTTACATGATGATGAATCTGTCCAATCTGGAAGATTTTTGGTGGGTGCCTCCTCTTCTATTATTCTAGGTGAAGACTTCGTTGGAGGTTTGAAGATCAATGAGGTGGTTTTCTTGGATGAAGTTCTTGAATCCATTACTTTCCAAGTCCATATTCATCCTTCCTCCCTTATTTTCCTGTAGATTTGTTATCATATTTAAATCTCCTCCCAGGAGCCAAAGTGGAAGATATATTTGTTTATTCAGTTCAGCTATGTTGTCCAGAAGCTCCTTTTTCTGGTGGAGATTCTGGGGAAAGTAGAAATTCGTTAGTAGGCCATGAATGTCCGTGCAAATCAGGTGAAAGTTAGCTTGGATGAAATTCCTATTGGCATGATAGTTCTCTAGGGAGATGATTTGGGGGTTCCAGATGATTTCCAGTCCTCCAAACGCTCCATTGGCATCTACCGCTATTTTATTGCATCCTTTCCATATCTTTTTGAAGATTGTTTCCAGAGTGGAGCTGTAACATTTGGTTTCTTGCATGTAGAATATTGCAGGGTGTTCCTTAGTAATTATTTTCTTTATTTTCATGTGCTTAGTGGGGTTGTTGAGCCCTCTTATATTCCATGAGATGATCTTCATTTGGGGGGTTGGTGGTCTAGACGTAGAATATTTTTAACTTGGGGAATTTCCCAGAATCCACCATGTCTTTGCCTACTTCTACTGTTCTTTGCAACGTTGTTTTCCTACCTCTTTTATGAGACTCTTTCATGAATTATTTTGTATTTATGAGCATACCCCCCTGAATGCCCAGAGAGGGGAGTTGTTGCGCTCGGTTAAGAATTTCTTCCATATTTTGGACCTACTACTCGGATATTAATCTGAAGTCCTTCTTATTTCAAGCAAACTCTAACCCTGTGAGATCCAAGCCCTCAAGTTCAAAGCTTTTTGGCTCATCCTTGATGGCTTCTGGGATCATCTCCATCACCTGTTCTTTGCCCTTCAACGTAGGTTTTTTCCCTATGAAGGTAGGGGTTTGAGGTTTCATAAAGGTCTCTGGCGGGACCTTGTTCTATTATGCCTTGGAGGACTGGGGCTGCTCCTTCGAGGTGTGCCCGACTTCATTGTATGGTTCATTCTCATTCTCAATCAGCTCATTTAAAGCGGTGAAGCTATTGCTAGTTGTAGTTCCTTTTTTATTCTGGTGAGAGGTAGTTCTCTTGTTGTTCCTTTTCTTGCTTGCAACCTTCATGAATCCTTCTGATGCTTGTTCATTGGATTCATTCTCAACTGTCGTTTTTTTGTTAAGAGGGAAGTCTCTGAAGAGATGCCCATGTTGGTGACACCTCATGCATCTAAAAGGAATATGCTCATCATCTACAGTTTTTATCCATTCAAAGTCTTTGTGCAACAGACTTACCTTGCCTAGTAGCGACTCCGCTATGTTCATGTAGACACATATTCGGGCATATGTTGTGTAGTGGTTGATCTTTGTCTCCTCTGTTATCTTGATGAATTCCCCTAGGGTGTTGCCTATATCTCTGAGGGTCAGCTTATCCCAATAGTCCTGGGGGAGGGGGTAGAGACGAATCCAAACCGGAGCCCATATAAGATCTTATTTGTCGGGGTTGAACCGCTCCGTGCAGTGTCGGAGGTAAAAACCTGTAGAGTTGAATAAATAGGGTCCTCCATCCAGAATCATATTTGTGTCTTCAATGCATGTAAAGAGCACATTTAAGAAGCCCTTAGCACAGAACTGAAGGTCAATGTGGCCTTTGGGTTTCCACTTCGAAGCTATCCATCCTCGAACAGATTTTTAAGTGGGTCAAAAACCCATAAACTTGCCTATCAACGCATGATCCTTCATGAACTGGATTCTTTTGTTGATGCGATGCACTGGGAGCTCGATCATTGTTCATTTGGGGTTATTCGGAATGCATGTTGCTCACTTGATGTTCACTTCTTCTACTGTTGATGTATTTGTCTGCTGCATTGTGGGAGTCGCCCCTGAGATGTCATGAGATGAGCCAGAGTTTTGTTGATTGTCGGTATTAGCCCCTTCCACCACCCATGTGGGAATTTGGCCTGTTATGGGGGGGAGAAATGGTCCCCCCACTGGTTTCAGTCATCAGTGAGCCTCAAGTCTTCCCAGGAGAGTGATCACGGCCTAACGATCTGGAGGGGAGGTCTGCTTGGGGCAGCCTGCGCGGAGACCTCCAATCTCTAGGTCATAGCAGTCAGCCTGATGTAGAGCTCCATTAGGTCAAAAATCCCTAACCATCGACTTCAACACATTATCTAGGTTTAGGACTAGAGTTATTTTTAGTACCTTTATGCTTGCATGCCTTAATGGCAAGTTCTCTTATCAATGAACAATGGGAATACATCAATGTCCCCTGTTTGTTGGATCTTTTACGTGACTCAACTTTAGCTCATTTATTTGTACCTAGTAAGATGTACTTAGGAATCTTGACTATCATTGACATTAATGGTGAGTAGTATTTGTGTTGGTTAATGATATTCATTAATGGACGGTAACACAAAAAATTGTTTCTATGTTCGACGCCAACAAAATTTATTCACATAGATAAAAAAAAAATATGCCATGATGCAAATATGATGCAGACTATATGATTTCAACAACTTACAACAATGTTCCAATAAATCAAATTTAGTTTTCAAGTTCAAAAGTAGTTCCAGAAATAAGAAGGCACAAATATTCCAATTTCAAATTCCATCCACTATTCATACAACCAAGTGATGAAGAAGCACATCAGATTCTTTCATTTCACATTCCATGATCCAACAGTAGCAACCAAGATCTCACAGATACATAGCTTATCGAATTTTCAGATAGGTGAAGATATGTTGTTTTCTAAACTTTAATCATTAACTCCTTGAATGTTAAAAGACATGTATTTGGAAAATTTCCCATGTGACATTGCTTTCTCCATTTTCAAAAGACAAAAACACCTTTAGTTGGGGGGGTATTCATTACCATTTTTAATTTCCATATTCCATAACCTCATACACTCTTGACCAACATGTTTCTTCCAATTGAAGTGGTTTCTATTTTTGGGTCTCTAAAGATGGATATGTTTTGTAAAAGATTCAAATTATGAGCAATGATTTATTAATATATATGTATGAATAAGTCTTCATTTTGAATTCATTCTTATGTATTCTTTCTTGGAACAAGAAGAAGAATAAAAGAAAATTTGTGTCATACGAGAACCAACACTTGAAATAGTTAGGGTTGCAACACAAGAACCAACCATAAGAGTTTCCACTTAGATATATTTCACATAAAGAAGACTTTTCAAAAGATGTAAGTCTTGCAAAAGTATCTCAAGTCACAAAATTAATTGTTGACAAATCTTTGAGGATATAGAAAACAGAAAAATTTATTGAAATGACTTTAGAATTAATGCAAAGTTGCATGAGGACATGCAACATCTTCAGTTGGAGGGAATGTTGGTATCCAAAATGTCATTCATTTCACCCTCTTTTCTTTCACTTTGCTTCAGAATTTACCATATTTCGTAGCTCCATAACCATGCACTAAGACCATTTCCATAATTAGATATAGGTTTAGACACATTATTTTCCAATATATTTATTTTGGTATTTTAAGTGAATTTATGGTTAAATATTAGAAAAATAACATGTATTCACTTATATAAAAAAAAATTGGATGAGTTTTGTGATGTATGTAGGCATATTTGAATATTCCAAGACAGTTTGGCATCCAAGACACAATTCAAATTTCCTCTTCAAACTGTTTAATATTTGAGATCATTGGTCAAGCACATTTCATGGAGAAAGATCATGGAAGTTTTCATAAGTGTCTCCTATCAAAGCTAGGAGAGATTTGTGAGAGGATATGAAGAGATGTTAATTACTAGATGTCAAAACATGGTTGTAACCACATGAGATATTTGTGGATCTAGAAGATATTTTTGGATCTAGGAGAGATTTGTGGATCTACATTTATGAATTAGTTATCTTAGTTTTTGTATAAATAGGAGTGTCTTCACCTCTCAAAAGGTATGAAAATTTTGGGAGCTATGTTCATGCTTCAATGTAGAGTTTTGGATGTTAAGGATTGACATGGTTGATGTAATGAATACCATTGTAATTCACTTTGATATGATTGTGCCTTCATGTTGAACTCTGGCGTTTAATCAATAGTTTTCTCTCAACTTTCCACCTCTCATGCACTTCATGATGACCACTTGATGAGATTGATGCTATTTTAGTGTTTAATTTTTGCAAGATAGATTAGTTTTTTATTTTTTATTTTTATTTTTTTTCAATGTTTATTTCAAGTATTTTGATTAGATACTTTGTTTCACATTCCATTTATGTTCTTTTGTAGGTCAAGCGTTGTTGTTGTCATTTCATAGATTCATTATTTTTTTCATTTCATAAATTCATTGTTTTTTAATTTTGTTTGTTTTTAGATCCATAGATAGCCATGAATGATTATGATTTGACATTGCACACATTAGTAATTTCAATTGATCTCTCACTACTTTCATAATAGGTTGCCTTTAAATTTCATGGTTTAAGAATTCAATGTTTTCTTAGTATAGGATTTGTTGCTTTCTAGATTAAATTAACTTTCAAGTCATTAAAAGTGATTTACTTTCATGTTGATAAGATACATTTACTTTCGTGTTGATAATATAGACTTACTTTCATGTCAATAGAGTAATTTTACTTTTTGTCAACCGTCATTTCAATTTCATAGATTAAAATATTGCTTTCCAAGTTTTGAATCTGAGAATTTCGAAAAAGAAAGTGTGTGCATATTTATCGGAGACATTTTTCATGAATAGGTTTTATTTTAATCTTACAATTTATTTCAATAAAGTAGAATTTCCTTTTGAAATTAAAATTTGTTCATAGCATATATTGTGCTAGTGTACTTCACAAGTATACAACCTTGGATTGACATTTAATCCGAGCAATTAAATTACCCAACACTTTCTACAAAAGCTTGATTGTCAGTCTACAATTTATTTATTTATCTGTAATTTGAAAGTCACGATTTCAAAAAAAAATCCAAAATATTTAGCGCAAATAAATACGAGCCATATCGCAGAGGTCATGGAGACTTGCGGATTGTGTGGAAAAACATGCAAACTTGTGTTTTCCAAAGTTGTGTGTGTGTTCTTTAATTTTTAGAATTAAGAAAACATAACATATATTCCATGTTCCAAACGAAAGCATGCAACCAACATTGAGTGTATGAAAATATGACGGAGCTTTTGAAGAGTTGAAGTCTAGTTGATGAGACCTACGTTGAAAATGCATTGCATAAGCATTGGAGAAACCTGCAATGAAAAATGCAGAGTATGAAAATTTAAATATTAAAAGTTTCTTTCACCGTGGACTTTTTTTGGTGATGGGCATGAAATTTAAAAATTAAATGCATGAAGTTTGAAGTTTAAAAAATATGAAATGTTCGTCTTTGAACCTTGAACCTCAATAGTGAAGTGCACCTCAATAGTGAAGTGCAGGAGAAATTTTTATGTTATATATGAATAATTCTGTCTTATTGATTTTAAAAATGTGAAAAAGTGAAGTGAAGTGAAAAAGTTGGAGTGAAGTGAAAAACTGGAGTAAGAATTCTCTCTTTCTCCAAATTCAAGCTTTTGTGATCTCTATTTTGTATAATGAAATTTTTCAGTAAAAATCACACGAGAAATAATGTGTGACATGTTTCGAACCACTCTATGTGGTTCATCATCAACACAATATGGAGAATCTGATCTTGACAAGCGATTAAATAATGAGAATGATGCAGAGAGAATTAATTAATATCATTTATTCATAAGAAATGTTTTTTTACTAACATTTAAAAACATATTAATTTATAAATTAAATAATGAATGCAAATTCTCCCCATTTTTATTTTTTTAATATATTTTTACAAGATTTGAGGAGAGAGAATTAGTGGAGTGTTTTGAAGGGATTTTTTATGGGAGGAATATTTTTAAATTAATCTTTTATGTTGGCTGAATTGTAAATGCGGGAAAATATTTTTTATTGTAAAGGTATTTTATATTTTCTCATAAGTGGTGTAAAAAACGTTATATTACCTTTTCTCTCTCATTGAGAGATATTGTATTAGTTGAGAAACAATATTAAGAGAGGAAGTCTATAATGAGTTTTATTTAATCTTTGAGTTTCTTAGCTTTTCCTTGTACTCGAACATTAATAAAAAAGGATATTTTGTGGTGGTGGTTGAGTCCTTGGGGACATTGTTTCTTATCGCGAGTCGAAAGTGGGACTCATTGTGTTCTTTTATGCATTTTACCTCTTTGTCTCTCTTATTATCTTCATGGTGACAAGCACTATTGTGTTGCCTAAATTTGTTGGCACAAACTATTTTTATTGGAGCAAATGCATGCAACCTGTATTCAACACTAAAATTTATGGGAACTTGTGATTGATGGATATATTAAGTCTTCTCCTCATGAATTAAAAGCAATAAGCGATGATGAAAATAAATCTCTTAAGTAACTTATTAAGAAGGATAATAAAGCATTTTCACTTATAGGAAGTGTTGTTGAAGAATCTATATTTCTAAGAATTAGTGATGTAGTATCATCCAAAGAAGCATGGGATATCTTAAAAAACACATATGAAGGTGTGGTTGTAGCTACATTGCAAACATTAAGGAGGAATTTTGAAAATGCCCATATGCAAAGTAATGAATCCATTCATTATTACATCACAAAAATGGAAGATCTTGTTAATCAAATAAGGTCATTAGTTGAACATGTTCCAAAAAGAAGGATAATTGAGAATATTTTAAGAAGTTTTCTTCCCTAAGTTTCATATGGTCGCCACAAGTATTATATTCTCCACAAAGACTTAAATACTAGAAAATTTAATGAATTAAGTGTATTCTTGTTAACTATTGAAGAAAATCAACCAACCGAGCAAGTGGGACATGTTTTTTTCTGCAAAGCATAGAGGAAGAGGAAGGAGCAGGGATCAATATCAGACTAAAAATCAAAATAGAAATCAGTAGAATTCATAATCAAATGCATCTCCTTCAAGAAGCAGAGGAAGGAACCCCAGTTAGTTCACAGGAAGAGGCAGATATGGATCTTGTGGAAGAGGACAAGGAAGAGATGGGGGCATAAATGGAGAAAGAGGTGGAGGACCATAATGTTATTATTGACAAAAAAAATTCGATCTTGAAAGAGATTGTTATGAAAAAATGTGATATGTGCAACATAAGGGTGTCAATAAAGTTGTTGAAGAAACTAGGAATGAGAAATTATTCATCTCAAGTTTGATGGAACATAGCGAATAAAACGAAGCATGGTATATTGATTTGCGATGTTCAACTCATATGAAATCTCAAGAGGAGTTGTTTACCAAAATTAATGACAATTATTCTGGTAAAGTGATATTTGGTGATGATATTGTTTCTGAAGTGAAAGGGAAAGGTACAGTTGCAATACCAACATTACATGGAAAGAAGAAGTTAATTGAGGACACTTTGTTGACACCAACATTGAAGAAGAACCTACTTTATTTAGCACAGACGATGGAGTAAAACTACAAGTTAGTGTTTGATATTAAAGAGTGCCTAGTCATGGATAAGTTGAATCAAAATGTAGTTGTAGCAAGAGGCGAAATGACTAAATATGGAATTTTCAAGCTTTTCTATGATTCAAGTATTTCAAAAAGTTTGAAAGCAACAAAAGAAGCAAATAGTAATTTATAGAACTTAAGGATGGGGCATTTGAATTTTCAGATTTTGGTGTTGGTAAGAAAACAAAACACGGTGAATGGTCTTCCTTATATAAAGTTGGATGATAATGTACGTGAAGGGTGTATTTTTGGGAAACAACACATTGAAATTTTCTCAAATAGAACATGGAAGGCTAGAGATCATTTAGCAATGGTGCATTCCAATTTCTTTGCTCCAATGGAAACTGTGTCTTTTGGAAATGCATGTTATTTTCTCACTTTCATCGATGATTATTCTAGGAAGACACGGGTGTGCTTTTTGCAGAAGAAGACTGAATTTTTTTCTCATTTTCTTGAGTTTAAGGCTTTAGTTAAAAATCAAAGTGGTTTGAATATTCTCAGTGTTAACATAGCAAAGGTTTTCATATTTGTCTTCTTTTAAAACATGAAAATTTTCAGTGGATGCAGGTGTTAGATTATTAGAATACAACATTCAAATGTTGAACTTGTTTTCAAATAGGTTACTTGCATAACACTTGCATAACCCATGCATATGATAGGATTCAGACATAGAGAAGGAGGTCAGGACAACTAGCATCGGAGGTTTAAAAACCTCAAGAAGGAGAGAGCGTGGTATAAGCTATAGGCTGCAGTTTGGATAATTTTTCTATGGTATCAGGGTATGAGAGATAACGTGGTTGGAGAAACTAATGTAGAGTATGCGAAGGCCGCCAACCAGTGCATGCTCACTTGTTTGTTTAATTTGGGTTATTTCGATGTTGTTGGTCGGTTCGATTTGTAGATTTTTCTTGTTTGGAAGCCCAGCCACATAGTGTGGCATCCCGGGTCAAGGGTTTGTGGTTGTTTGAACTGTTTTTGGTTCGTGTTGGTAGGGGATGACGGTGTGCTAGTCAAGTTTGCAGGGATATGTCGACAGACAACCTCTGGCAAGCTCAGCTATATTTTGATAAGTTTCTTCTTTAGGATCATTGTATGCAAGCATTTTTCCTTCGCTCTAATTCTAGTAGTGTGTTACTAGTGTTACATGGGCCTTTTCTTTATTCTCCACTAGAGGGGCATTGTTTCCTAGAGAATAATTAAACAAACGCAAAATTAGGATTAACTTCCTGGGTATCAGGATGGGGGAATTTGGGTTCTGGATGGTCACTATGGTTTTCTCTGGGTGATACCCTCTTTGGTGGATTGTGTCACTGGTATCCCAAAAGTGTGGGGGTTGAAATGACAATTTGTGTGTGTATATTGAAAGTTTGGGTGGGTTGTTATCATAATTCTTCTAAATGTGTTTTGTGCACACAACATAGGCTAGAGTGGGCCTAGCGCTTGTTTCGCAACTGGGCACTGTTTCTGGTGGTTTGGTGTAGCTACAAAGATGATGAGGTAGAGAGGTCAAGCCCATAGGGAGATCAAGCCTTGTGTTCAGCCAATAGTCCAAGATGGACAGGCAGGAGCAATAGATGATGAGGGCGTTTTGGGCGCTAAGTTGGTGGGGGAATTGGCCCAGGACCATGTTCCATCTCTAGGCCGTGTGGACTAGCCACCATCCATGGAATCCCTGGACACACAAAAGTGAAACATAATGGTAATTTTAGAGGAAATGAGACAATAGAGACATGATTAATGTAATGAAGTCATCAAATTCTTGAATGGTTTAAAACAAAATTAGTGGTATATTCTTGATCATTTGGTGCATATGCGAAAGATTCAGAGGCACACCAACAACCACCTAGATGAGATGGAGGCGTGTCTAACTCACGTGGAATTACATGAACATCAAGATCCTTGACCTCTTTTTGCTCCTGGTGTCGATCATGCACTTGATTCCCCCCATGATTTATGATGGTTGTTGGTTATCTTCTTATTCTCTCTGATTTTGGGGTTATCTGGTTTTTTTACTTTTGGTTATTATGTAAAGCTTGGCAGTTTATCCTTAGTTTTTGCATTACTTTCATCACTTACAAATATGATCAGAGTGAGGCTAGGAGAGCAGTGGAATTCACGATTATCCAATGTAATATTTTGAAGAATTAATAGAAAATTTTGACTGACAAAAAAAAATATTATTGTATTATTAATTTTATCAAAATTGCTCAAAATTTAATATTTTGTTTGTAACAGCCCTGAGTTAAAAGTTTGTGTAATAGAGTTGATAAAGGAAAAATAAGACCAAGGTCATGGGACAGGTATTCCAAGCTAAATGTTGCGAAAACATCTTAGAGGGGGATTCATTCGGTTTATTATGGCTAAGGAAATTGGCAAAGGCGTTGACAAAGGCTTTGAAAAGGCAAAGAGGCATTAATTGGTATTTATTTATGAAAGTAAAGGAAAATAGGAGAAAAGGAAAGTGAAAGGTGACAGGATTGCATGTGAGGAAAATTGAAGGAAAAATAAAGGAAATTGAAGAAAATAGAGGCCACAATGATAAAAAGGATTTTGAGGATCAATTCACAACCTTCTGTCAGTTTTATCTTAGAGCTCTCTCTCTATTATCTCTCTTTCATACTCTTGCACGCTTAGAGAATTCTTGGAGCTCTCTCTCTATCCTCTCTTTCTCATGCTCTTGCACACTTAGGGCATTCTTGGAGCACTCTAGCATTGGAGAAAGGAAGGAAAAGAAGGAAAAGAAAGCAAAGGAAAGCAAGGATCAAGCAAGGAAGATTTGGATCAAGCAGCGTCAGCAGGAATAATTGTAGGTAATAAGTTGCATGTGTGATTTTGTATTTTATTGGTGCATGCATGGTACATGCATGTGTGTATTCGGTTCACTTGTTGTCATTGTCATGGGTTTTTCCAGGTGTGACAGTGTTTTCAGCCTTTCCTTGCCATTTCTCGATAGCCATGGTGTGATGGGGTTATTTACATGGTTGAGCTTCAGATTATCGGATGGTTTTGGACTAGGTAAGGTAGTCTCAAAAAAATTCCCAAGGGCCTAGGAATACCTTGACCGATAATGGTGGGATTGCGGTAAAGCCTGAGGGTGGAGATGGGAAAATTCCTCAAGGTATTGGTGAAGAAATCTGGAGGCATCCAAGCTTGTTTTGGGCCTATTGATCCCTTGACCAATTTTGGTAGTATTTCTGTAAAGCCTGGTAGTGTATGTTGTTTTGTTTGGGCCTATGAATCCCTTGACCAGTAATGGCGGGATTGTGGTAAAGCTTGGTTGTGTAAGTGCTTATTTCAGGCCTAGGACTCACTTGACCGGTTTTGGCAAGATTGCAGTAAGGCCTAAGAAATCCCTAGTTGTTTTGTTGTGAGTCTCACATTCATGCTTAGAATATGGCACGTGGTGATTGGTTGAAAGAAATAATTGGTTCAGCCCAATTTATGGTCAGGTGGTGCGTGGAAGTTCTTGACTTGGTTGGATTTTGCATATGTTAATAAGAGCTCCTTTACTCTTGTATTTCACGAGTATTTATACTTGTTATTGTGTGGGTTTATTTTATGTTCTATCATTGTTATTATTTTGGTTATATGTTGGTTATAAGCATGGTTTCATAACAGGTTCTAGTTATGGCTCTATATACGTTTGAATTATTGATGGATGGTTATTTAATGCATTAGTCATAAAATGTTATGGAAACTATTATGAGAGGTATTTGTACCTTATTGATGATTCTTAGATAATTACAAGACCCCTATGTTCATATATGCATTCATGACCTGTAGATTTCATGTTCTCAAAATGTTTGACAAAATAATTGTCATGGCTAGGCCTGGCTAATTCAAGTCCTTGATCAAGTTTTGTATGAATGGATTTTTCTTAATATTATTTATCATTTGGAAAGTCTCATCAAGTTTTGGGCAGTGATCCGAAGACTAGCCCTAAAAAGGTGGCACATACTTCATGGTTGCAGGCTCAGAACTGGGAAATTAGGATTGAAGTCACATGGATGTTGTGTTATTCCTACGACTGGAGGCCTACAATTGCATGGATGCAATTTTATTCCTATCACTGGAAACTTAGGTCAATGAAAAATAATTCTAGCTCAGTTTCTGGGCACCTGGAGTGGTTGCTTAGCTCCTAGGGGTCTTGGAGATCCTAAGGAAGGTCAGCAAAGTTTTGGTTTGTTGATTCCACTTCCTTAACTGTACTTAGGAGGTTGATTCATGTAATAGTATACCTCGACTCATGTTTACTCTAACATGCGAGTGAAAGTGGGTAGATATGGAAGGGGTGGTTATAGGGTGGTATCAAAGCATGGTTCAATACCTGGATTGAATGGGCAGACTATGTTCGTCATGTATCCATGTTAGTTGTATATGTGGATGTTATGCATGTATTGTCATGGTTATGATTGTAGTGCATGAGTTCATGGTATGTAGTTGGTATTTTCATGCATGAAGTCGGTATATTGATATGATTATGTATATACATGTATCATGCTAATCTGGATTTATTTTGTAGATGAGATAGCCTCCCCTGAACTTCATTGAGGTATGTTGGTTATGTTTGTATTTGGTTTATCTGACATGGTACGTTGTATAGGAAGAAGATCAAAAATTACTAGAAAAATGGTGTATTACAATTCATGAGAATCTCCCTATAGATCATATGAGTACTCTTCAGACATAGAAGACACCTTCAGAATTTTAAAGGCAGAGATCAAAAGATGCAAAGTAGATAATGACATAATCATTCAGTCACCGGAGAGACTTGAAAAGGCACAAGAGAAACAAGCCGAGTTTAATGCAGTTATTCTTCAGAGTTTATTGGACTTACAGAGACATGGAAAACCACATATCAGTTATGGATAGAAGGACATGAACTAATGGGGCATATGGAAGTAGGTCTCATGGGGGTCACAAGTTAGACGGGGATGACACAATCAGAGATGGCAAATTCTTGGATACACTGGATAGGACAGGTGATGGGTATGGGATCTACTCTAGTCCAGTTCTAATAGGTATCATGGTCACCACCATTATCATCCTTACCAGAGGAATGACGAGGGATATTTTCTAGATGATTTAAAGAAAGCCAAGCCACCTACATCTGATGGAGAATTGAAGAAAATGGAAGATGCAAAGGCATGGTTGCTTGGGGTGAATAATTTCTTTATGTTGCATGAATACATACAGAAAATGAAGGCCAGGATAGTTATTTTAGTCTCAAAGAGAAAGTATACATTTGGGAATATGTGAAGTGTGTCAGAGAAATCAGGATAGAGGAGTTAATTTGGCATGAATTAAAGAGTCTCTCCAAGAAGAAGTAATTGTTAGAGAGGTACTACAATAGTAAGTATAAGGAGTTATATGAGCTGAAGATGGGATCGATGACAGATGAAGAATACATGGCTAAGATCTTAGATTTGTTGAGGTATGTGTCGTATCTTAAGGATGTTTAAACTAAAGTTCAAATATTTGTGAGCAAATTGCCATTAGCATTTAAGGATTGGATTGAGTATGAGGAGCCTTGGTCGTTGAAAGAAGTCATTGGAAAGTTAAAGAACTGCTATGAGTAATTGAAGTGTAAGAACGAGTCTAAGCAGGTTTGGAAAGAGAATCACAAAGCTAAAGTTCAATGGCCAACAAAGAGAATAAGGTCTCGGGTTTGAAGGTTTGGTTATTTACAGGTTTGTGGGTTTGGTTGTTTACAGGTTTTCATGTTTGTAGGTTTGCTTGTTTACATATTTGTAGGTTTGCAGGTTTGGTTGTTTATACGTTGTTTACAAGTTTGCAGGTTTGGTTGTTTACAGGTTTGCAAGTTTGGTTGTTTACACATTGTTTGCATGTTTGGTTGTTTACAAGTTATAGGTGAAGTTATAGGTTAGTGCAGGTGGCTATAGGTACTAAGAAGAGAGTTCATAATTGGGTAATATCTTGTGCATTTGAGTTGAATGGTATGCCTACATCAACACATCTAAATGTACTTCCATTGGGTTTGTAAAATATGCTTCCCAGCATGGATTGATTGTATCTTCACAAGACTAAGGTGGATATTTATGAAAGTCCTATTGAGTGTTTGGATGACAATGGAGAACAAATAATATTGCAGGGTAAGAAGAAGGTTGCATCGGTTGGAATGTTTACAGCTATGCATGAAAAGTGCAGTCGTAGGAAAGGGTGTGTATTATTTGTAGTGCATGTTTCCAATGATAAGGGTAATGATGTTGAGGATGTATGAGTCTTGAAGAGATATCCAGTTTTACAGCAATTTCAGGATGTATTTCCAACATATATTTCAGATTTTCCACCTCACAAGGAAGTACTCCAACTACTTTCATGTGTTTTATGAATAGTGTGTGGCTTCCTTATCTCGAAAAGTTTGTGATTGTTTTTCTTGATGAAATATTAATGATATATTCTAAGAATGAGGAAGAGCATGTTGAACACTTAGTAAAAATATTGAGATTGCTAAGGGAGCATTAGTTGTATGCCAAGCTTAGTAAATGTAGTTTATTTCAGACAAAGGTACATTATTTGGGCCATTTGGTTTCCAAGGAAGGTATAGCAGTGGATCCGAAAAAGATAAGAGCTATCATGGAATGGGAAACTCCTATAAATGTGAATGAGGTCAAATCATTCATGGGTTGAGCAGGTTATTACAAGAGGTTCATCAGGAACTTCTCATGCATTTCATATCCTATTACATCATTGCAAAGGAAAGGAAATAAATTTGAATGGAGAGAGGAATGTGCAGCCAATTTTGAGCAGTAGAAGCATTTGCTTACAAGTGCTCCAGTTCCAAAGATTACAAATCCATATAGAAATTTTTTGGTGTGTACATATGCTTTTAAGAGAGGGCTTGGTGGAGTCCTAATGCAGGAGGGATAGGTGGTATGCTACAAATCAAGGAAACTGTATCAACACAAGCATAATTATGTGACATGTGATCTTGAGTTTCCAACGATCATTTATGCATTGAAGATGTGGAGGCACTATCTTCTTGGCAGGCGGTTCATCTTGATGAGTGATCACAATGGATTGAGATACTTGTTTGACTAACCAAATATAAATGTTAGGCATGCTAAGTGATTAGCTACACTCAGGGAGTTTGACTTTGAGATTAGGTACATTAAGGGTAAAGAGAATGGGGTGCAGATGCTCTTAGTAGAAGAGTACAGGTAAATCATATAGCAACTATGAGTTCATATGGGATAGATTTATAAGATCATATATTACAGGCAGGACAACAGGATGATAGGTACGGGGAGATTAAGCACATGTTACAACAAGGTACAGGTGATCAAGATGTGGATTATCATCTTACAAAAGATGTTCTAGTCAAATTTAGGGACATGATTTATGTGTCAGACAACAGTGAACTCAAGAAGTGTATCATGAGGGAATTTCATGTTAAGTCGTATTCAGGTCACTCAGGCTATCATAAAACATTGACAACTGGGAAGAAGTTCTACTGCTGGCTAAATCTAAAGAAAGAGGTGGATGAGTTTGTCACAAGGTGTTTGGATTGTCAGCAGGTAAAGACAAAGTGCAAGAATCTAGGTGGTCTACTATAGCTGATTCTAATTCTCAAGTGGAAATGGGAGGTCATTTCTATTCATTTCATTACAGGTTTGTCGAAAACATATAGACAACATGATTTCATCATGGTTATGGTTGAAAGGTTAACTAAGGGAGCTCACTACATAGCGATTAAGTCTATTTATTCGGCTAGCAAGGTAGCACGAGTCTTCATTAGGGAGATATTGAGGTTACGTGGTATTCCTAAGAAGATCGTGCCAGACAAAGATTCTAAATTCACTTCCAAGTTTTGGAAAGAGTTATTTGTAAGTTTGGGTATATATTTGGCCTTCAATACAACTTATCATCCACAGATAGATGGATAGACAGAGAGGGTCAACGGGATTCTGGATTACATGTTGAGGATATATGTTATTCATCGGCATAGGAGGTGGGAGAAGTATCTGTTTGGTCTCAATCTAGTCTCCTAAACTGAGCTCATTTAATTGTCAACCAGGGTTGGTAAACTGCTAAAGTGAAGTGTATTGTATGTACCTAGGTGCTTGTTTCCTAATGCGTTGTGTGTAGTGTTTTGTGATGTTTTTGGTCTTTTGTGATGTTTTATGATGTTTTTGGTCTTTTGATGATTTTATGTTCACAAGAAAGATGACTAGAAAACTGATGGAAGGAAGCTAATGATTAAAAACAGAGTGAGACCTAATTGGTTGATGACAAATGACTGATACAAATGCAATTGCAAACACTGAAGTAGAATCAAATCTAAACTATGACTAAGCAAAAACAGAGCTTGATAATGACTTCTAAGGAAATGATTAAAAACATAAACTCAACTTGAGAAATGATCAACTAAACATGCAAATCTTCCTAACTAAACAGTTTAAACAACTAACTTATAATGATGCAGCATTTTATCCTTGGTTAGAGATCTGTTGAAGTATGTTTGGAATAAAACATTGATATCGTCATAAGATCTTCTTTTCTAGGACTAGTTTTCTAACTCTATTCTGCAATTCAATTGAATGTCACAAAACCTTACTCAAGAGTTATTGATTTCTTTTCAAAGTAGTCTTTTGAGGGAGGGCTCTGTTTATGAAATGATAAGGAATTTGCAGAGGTACTTCAGACCTTAAAATGATGTTGTCTTCTGTTCCTATGGTGATGAATCAATTATGGTTTTTAGAACAAGAAGATGTTTGTAAATAATGAAGGTTGTTTTGTTAATCTTAACAACTGAAGTAATCTAATGTGCAGTGAATGACAATCTGAATATGGAGTGCAATGCAATGAGTTAATCTAAGAATGAACTTAAGATGCCATTAATTTAAAACAATGCTGAACTACAAGTCATCATCAAACTCAAAGCAAAGTAACTGAACATGAGTTAAGTGCAATTAAACTCCGGAGTATCCTAACTAAGCTACCATGCATTATTCTATGGAATTATACAGTCTGTTTGTCCATCATTATTGATATTTTGGAAGAGTTCCTTCTTTTGGAAGAGATTTTAGAACAATTCTGACTGTGTAATTGAGTGCAAATGCAAGCAAAAAGACTGAAAGCAATGAAAAACTAAGATATCATAGCCATCCCCTACTCGTCATTATGATGTTTTGGGCAAGCGTTTAAGAGCAAGAACAGCGATGATACTTAGTACAAACACACAACTAAAACATTCATTATCACGGTTATGCCTTGGACTCCTTAAGGATTTCTTGGAAGAGTTTCTTCTTGTGGAAGAGTGATTAGAACAAGTGTAATTGTGATAGTGAACAACAAAAATTACAACTAAATCCTACAATACTATAGCCATTCCCCATTCATCATTATAATCTTTTGGAAGAGCTTCTTCTTGTGGAAGAGTTAGAATGAGTATAACTACAGTAGCTAATTAAAAACAACTACGAATTCAACTTCTAATCCTACAATACTATAGCCATTCCCCATTCATCATTATAATCTTTTGGAAGAGCTTCTTCTTGTGGAAGAGTTAGAATGAGTATAACTACAGTAGCTAATTAAAACAACTACTAATTCAACTTCAAAAAACGTAAAGGCAGCTAGAATACTTATCTAATTTACGCAAATAAATTCGTGCAAGAGGCAGGGGCCCTCTACCACCTGACGGAATTCAACTCCAAATTAAATCAACGCTTTCAAAACAACATTGTCTGCTTCATTAAAGATGAAATAACTTGAACATAGCACTCTGCGTCTTCAGAAATGTAGCATAGAATCTAAGCAAAATCTAGAACAAAATCTAGCATCAAAAATCTAGCCTAGCTCTCGGTTTCCCAAGTGTTTATATAACAAATGTAAATAACAAGACTTGAAACAATTTCAGGAACACTGTCTTTCCTTATCGGAATCACATTAGGACTCTTGAAGTGGCTGCGTGAAAAGGGAAAAGACATCTGGACTGAGACAGTCCTAATAGAAGTCTTCCTTCCTAAATGTGTTACCACGTTCCAAAACCATACCCAGAATTCGTTTCTTCCTCCATGATGAGCAACGAACCATGACGTAAATTATGCCCATATGCGGTTTTTCTTAAGAGGCCACCTGGAACATACTCAAACATGAAGACAGCTGCAGAATCGTCGGTTAGCTACGGAATGTCTGCATTCTGCAGCTAGTTCCGGTCAAAATGCTTTACAATGGAAAAAATCACAAAACTTAGCAAGTCAGTCATGTAAATCATTCTAAAAGTAATTTTAACTATATTCATTGATCAATTGGGTCTAGGATAGCAATGGACAAAGGAAAATGAGGTAAAATGGAATGAAAGAAACCACAATTTTGAGGCTCAACAGTATCTTCCACTAGTTGAATTTTCTTACAACAATGGGTATCAGGAGTCACTGAGGATGAGTATGTTTCAAGCACTATATGGTCGGATTCATAACACTCCTATCAACTGGAGTGATCTAGTGAAAAGGGTACTTATAGGACTATACATGTTGGCAGAAATGGAACAAGAAATGCAGTTTATCAAGAAGAATATAAAGGCAGAACAGGATAGACAGAAGAGTTATGTAGATCAACACAGGGCATTTAAGGAGTTTTAGGTTGGGAAACATGTGTACTTGCACATCAAGCCCAATAAGAGCTCCTTGAGGATTGGATCATGTGTGAAGTTGGCACCTCGGTATTTCTGGCATTTTGAGATCCTTGAGAGTATTGAACCAATGGCATAGAGACTTGCACTTCCTCTAATGATGAAAGCCCATGATTTTTTCCATGTTTCATTGCTCAAAAGACATGTGTTTGATTGGTATGTCTTGCAAGTGGAGCTAGAAGGAGAATTCCAGACAGAACCTCAATGCATTTTGTAGTAGAAACAACTCATACTCCAGAACTGAGCAATCAAGCAAGTTAAAGTGCAATGGAAGCATTTTGGGCCCGATGAAGCTACATGGGAGATGGTTGATCAGACGTGGGCTATTTATCCTTCATTGTTTGTCGGTTGAGGAAAAGCGGTTTTAGTATATGTACATATTTATGTATGATTGTTGTTGTAAATACCACAACGAGCTATGTTATAAATATCTAATAAGCGGTATGGTTGTCATGTTGTCATGTTTGTCATGTTGGTTTTGCTTTTCAGCATGTTGTTCATTGTAAATACTACATCGAGCTAAGTTATAAAGCTCCATGGGTAGTATGCTTTGGTTTTCAACTGTTTTGATGGTTATAGGTGTCATAGAACACCGAGGGCAGTGTTCCCTTAAGGGGGAGGGATATGTAACAACCCCGGGTTAAAATTTCATGTAATAAAGTTAATAAAGGCAAAATAAGACCAAGTTCATGGGACACATATTCCAAGTTGAATGTTGGGCAAAACATCCTAGTGGGTGTTCATTTGGTTTGTTATGGATAAGGAAATTGGCAAAGGCATTGGAAAAGACTTTGAAAAGGAAAAGAGACATTAATTAGAATTTATTTATGAAAGTAAAGGAAATTAGGAGAAAAGGAACATGAAAGGTCACAAGATTGCATGCGAAGAAAATTGAAGGAAAAATAGAGGAAATTGAAGAAAATAGAGGGCATAGATAATAAAAAAGAACAGGAGGGATCAGCTCATGCTCCTTGAAAGTTCAGCTTTTGGAGCTTCTCTATTCTTCTATCTCCTTCTCACTTAGACATTCTTTGGAGAACTCTAGCCTTTGGTTAAGAAAGAGGAAGGAAAGGAAGGACAAGCAAGGAAAATTGGATCAAGCCGTTTTAACGGATTACTTGGCAGTAACAAAGTTGCATGTGTGATTTCTCAATGGTTTGTGAATGTATGTATTTGGTTCTCTGGGTTAAATGTCATACGGTTTTTCCAAGTGTGACAATGGTTTCAACCTTGCCCTTTCCATTTCTTGGATAACCATGGTGATGGGGTTTTGTCATTTGGTTAAGCTTTTGGATTTCCGATGGTTTTGGATCCAAAGCCGTGGTCTCGTGGAAATTCCCAAGGGCCTAGGAATCCTCGATCAATTTTGGAGGGATTGCGGTAAATGCCGAGGATGGAGACAAGAAATTCTTCAAGGTATTGGTGAAGAAACGAGGCATCCAAGCTTGTTTTGGGCCTAGGAATCCCTCGACCGATTTTTAAGTGGATTGCGGGGTAAAGCCTAGTGGTTTATGTCTTGTTTTGGCTCTAGTTATCCCTTAAACGATTTTAAAGGATCAAAAGTCGAGGGTGGAGATGGTTTAATCTCTCGAGAAGCCCCGGGTGCTTTGTATTAAGTCCCATTTTCATGCTTGGAATATGGAACAAAAAGGATTGGATGAAGGAAAGATTTGGTTCAAATTTCAATCTAAGGTTTCGGTGGTACGGGAAGTCACTAACTTGGTTGGCTTTTTTACATGTTAATAACATTCTTTCCTCTGTATTTCATGAGTAATGGCACTTGTTATTATGTGGCTTTGATGGTTGTTTTATCATGGTTATTATTATGGTTATACGTTGGTTATAAGCATGGTTTTTTAACATGTTCCAACTAATACTCTTTCATGTTTGATTACCGATGAATGGTTATTGAATGCATGAGCTAATACAAGCACATGTGCCTATTATGAGAGTGAACAACCTCTTGATGATTCTCAAATACGTATCGTACCCCCATGTTAAGATATGCATTCACGACCTATAGATTACATGTTCTCAATATGTTCGACGAAATTATTGTCATGGTTAGGTCAATTATTTGATCAAGTTTTGTATGAATGGCTTTATCTTTGATGTCATTTATCATTCTCGAAAGACTCACATAGTTTTGCCGTGGTCCTGAGGTTGACCGGGATTTAGGTTTAGAATCCGGGACCACAACCTTTGAACCCAATATTTTAGGTCACAACCACCACCCTGGCTTATGCATGGTTAGAGGCCCCAACCCATGGAGGCCTTGTCATGCATCGAATTGGGAGCCCAAATTCAGTAAAAAGGCATTCAACTCGGATTTGGGTGGCCTAGAGTGGTTGTTTAGCTCTTGGGTGTCCCAAGGAAATTCTCCTCGAGGGCTGGCCGTAAAGTTCCATTTTGTTGATTTCACTTCCTTAACCGTACTTAGGAGGTCGAGTCACAAGCCGCGCATCCCCCGACCTGCGCTATCCCGATGGTGCCGCCGAGGGCGGGTAAATGGGAGGGTGGTTACATAAAATCCATGGTTAAGACTCGGGCTCCAACTATTCAAATATATTTCTATAGGATTTACTTTCAATATTGTTGCATGAAGGTTTCAAAGAAACAAAGCTTAAAGTTAAAGTATTGTAAAGTTATTTATAAAAGTAAGTTTATCAGCAAATGATGAATGCTTCGTGTTATTTAGGAACAACATATTTGACTTATGAATGTTTTTTATGAAGATAAGATTTGGATTGACTAGTAGCTACCAAGAGTTTATAGTTCAACTTGAAGATCAAGCTTTAATACCACTTAGATCATATTTCAATTTTTTGTGTAGACACTCTTTTTGTTGGTTTATCAAATCATGATAGTTTATTGTGTTGCAATAATTTGTTTTTTTTGATATTTTTTAACAATATTGTTGTAGTTTACCAAACCCTCTACATATTTGTGTGTGTCTATGGATTTTTTTTTTTTTTTAAATTGGGCCAGAAACTCTTTTCTTTATGTACATATTGACAACTATAAACCTATAGGGCTTTGAATTTTTTTTGTTTGAGAATTCCATTTTTTGTCCACTTTATGATAAGATTTAATTTGCAATAACACTTTAAAAAATCTCCTTTTTCTCTATGGAATAGAAATATATTTTTCCCTTTCAATAAAAATATTAAAATATAATAATAAATAAATATAAAATATTTTTTTTTGAGGAAGACACATTTCAAAGGATTCTTCTTCTTTAGTTAAAATTTTAAAATGAAGGGTGTTATCAATTTACAATCACAACAACATAGGAAAACTCTAAGGAATTGATATCATGACCTCTTTATAAATTTTGGTATTGGAAATTTGAGTTTTCATGAGCTCTCTCTCTCTCTATGCATGTGTGTGTGTGTATCTCATGGTCGTGGAATGGAGTGTTATCCTCCCCATCCAAGTTCTATTGTTGTGTAAATGACATGTTGAGGCAATAATGAGCATACGCTTTGAGCTATGTTGTCAACAATGACCTTACGCCCTAAAGACCTAATGTTTACTCGGGTATCAACCTCAAAAAATTGAGAAACATGGGGGAAGCGATTGGGTTAGGAGGGTTCAAGATCACATGTTTAGTATTGGAGACCGAATTATGTTATGTGGCTACAAAGATTACGGTTTGTACATGTTACATGTTTAAGGTTATAGTGGTCGTGTGACATGGGTTAGAAATTTAGGGATAATGGTTAAAGCATATCCAATCAAATTCATACCTTATTGAGGTTATTTGGTTTTTATACAATGCTTAGGTCAACTTAGCATTCAATTTTTTACCATGCATAAGGTATATAAATACTCAAGTTGACCTCACTTATTTCATTTAGTTTGCTGAGAAGCTTCCATTTGCAATTTTAATTTGCAAAAAAATCATTCGGGCTTGTTGAGTGACATACCACATCATTGGATTCCAAGCCGTGTGAGTAATTTATATATCCACTTCAATGTTGGCATTCATTTTGATTTCTTTGCACTTAACCATTTTCCCTTAAAATATCTCAACTAGGTTCTATTCCACCTCACCACATCATCTTGTACTAACTTCAACATCTATAGCTGCAATACGAACTTAAATCATAGTGGCAACTGCTAAATTCATTTTTGACTAAGTAATCATGCCAATATTTCTAAACCTAGATTGTGGCATACCTTAAACTATAAGATTTAATTCAATAAGTGATATTTTATGCACATTGCATCTTGAAAGTAGCTCTTAATCTTACTCATATTGAAACCGATCTATTGTCATATAATTACCAACATTACCTTCAACCGTAGGTTCAAATTTCATATTAAATAATGACAGATCTTGCCAGCATCCATGCCAAGCATATAAACCATACTTATAAGTTACAACCAAGTCAAATTTAACCCTTTTCTCCATCAAAGCCATGATACCCATTATTGCACATGTATCACTCTCATATGAAAGAAAAGGGATTAAGATAACCACTCCAATTTGGGGCTGAGGTAACCCTAAAGCATATCATCATGGTTGTTCATGAATGTTCATCCATACCTTATTCAACTTCACTCTTCAATAGTATCACAATTATGTCTTCATCATGCTTTTAAAAATATCTCTAGGACACTTATGGTTACCCAACAAGATTGTGGGTAACATTTTAGCTTCAATTTGGGGACAAGAGTCCTCCGGGGGCACTTGAGAGCCCCAAAATATCAACATGTCAAGAGTAGAGCGAAAGGCAAAACAAATGATCTAGTGCAACCATTTCCATCATTTCAAGGGTACAATGTCCTTTCCCTATGTTTAATTTCCAAGTTAAACGAGAACACATTAAAGCACAGTCCATTTTGCTAGGATTTTCATAGTGGATGGTCTATCTCTCAAGTTTAAGCAATGAATGAATATCACCGTGAATGACCTTAGGTGAATAGGGAAATTGCCCAATACTAGCCATGTCTACCCATATTTTAAGAGAGCTATCACAAAACCTTTGAGGGCCATAAATAAAATTCCAAAGCAATAATTCTCATGCTATAGTGATTTGGGTTTAAATAATGGTTTTGTTCATAGAATATTGTTTTTGTGCATAGAATTGTCGTACATAGATTTTTCACTTTCTCCAAACTAAAAATTAGTTGAACTATTCCCTTTGGAATAATTTCAAATTCATACAACCAATAAGATACCCAATGTTATCACATTCAAGGAATAAAAAGCAACCCATGTTATTGACTGTGATAGTACAGTGTCATGCTACCAGCTTGTCACGGACCCAGATGGTAGGTTTGGATTAAAAAATATGTCATTTTTAATCCTTAAATCTCATTCAAAGTTGTGTTGTGATCAACTTTCAACACCGGAGCCATACATACTATTTTTAGGAAGATTACGTGTAAAAGATCTCTTATGACAAACCTAATCTCATTTATAACTTTATTTTCATAAATTTTCCTTCATCTCATCGCGCTATAGGAAGACTTTCGTGACATCAAATATCCCATTATAAATGTATCTCAGTTTGGCACAATGTTGTTCACCTTCTTGAGGACTAAAGTAATTCATGCCATCAATTTTCATGCCCCTGGTAATTAGCACATTGTTTAGACTGCTTTCTGGATAGAATTCATACCACCATACATTAATTATAGTGAAAAAACTCACCCTTGAAAAAGTTTCATCATGTATTCCCAACTTAATGAGTAATTTGAGACAATTAGGTCATCTTTTTGGCTCAACTCCTTTTCCAATGTGCTTCTTCACATGATGCTCGACAATTTTGCTCAATTTTTCTTAGAATTTCATTATCAAATGATCCAATCAACCTTGCATTTGGTTCAAACTTATTTAAACAACATTAAAAAACCAAATATAACCTTCTATAATTTTGAATCAATTAACATTACTCTCATATTAAATGCTTAACCATCATCCAAATTCATGTGTTTCAACTTCATTACCAAACACTATATGTACATTTTGATATTGAATTTAATGTTTGAAGTCGAAAGTGTTCTCATAACATTTATAAATATTGGATAACAAGTTCAAATATTTCAACTTGATGTTGAATCTCTAATGCTTAAAGTCAAGGGAAGTGCTCAACATTTATAAATGTTAAATAACAAGTTCAAATATTATGAATGTTGGATAACAAGTTCAAATGTTTTTTCTATCTTTTGTTAGTTAAAAACACATGTGATTGTGATTCAAAATGTTATCCACAAGGTAACCAATAACATATGGCTTCTACTTAGGGACAAGTGTCTCTCTCATGAGCATTTGAGAATCCTAAATCCCTCATGGATGGAACACGTGGAACATGTGCAAGAAACTGCGGTTGGCTAATAGGCTAATATGTTATAATTAGCGTTGCGCGAAAGAATTCTAACCTTTTTTTCAAAAAAATTTGAATGTGAAAGTGTTAAAATTGTTTTTTTCAATAACAGAAATGAATTCACCCCAAAAACTTTGTATACCCAAAATTCCAAAGTTTAACCTTCTAAATCGAATTTTCAAAAAAATTCCACAACCCCTTTTTGAATTTCCCGGAAAGCGTCGCCTCGTTATACGGCGTGATGAATGAATTCACAAGATAGATAGAACGTGAGCTGGAGCGGATGTCATTGGAAACTGTGCTACAAAAAAACACCGTGCTGAAGAAGGCGGATGGGATGACGTGTACTGTGCAAGAAAAGTGCGTACAGTGGCGCGAGATAAGACGAACTGTCGTAATTGCGCCAAATGTGTTCCAGGTATGGTCCTGAGCCACCCTGCAGTGTCCTGAACCAAACGCTTGCATGATGGTCATGGCTTTGCTTGAGCTGGTGGGCGCAATGCGGTAATATGTAACATAATATATAGAAAATTAGAGAGATTGTCAGGTAGCATAAATACAAATTTGAATTCTGCCAATGCTATTTTTTTTTTTTTTCAATGTCTTGCAGAACAAACGGCTCGCAATGACGTGCATATTTTTTCCTTATATTTTTGTGCTTGCACCTTGTGGGAGGAGAGGAGAGGTCGCTGTTACCGTGCCAAGTAACCGTAGTGGCCGATTTCGAAATCTCTTGAATCTAAACTCGTTACAAGAAATTCTGAAGGTTTTTCTTGCACGTATGGGCTCTCGATACTGACAGGTAAATTCATTTGCTCAATGAATTCCTTGGGCTCTTTTATGACTTCTGATGATTGAATTTCTGGCTGCTTCTTCTTCGATTCTTGTGACCGAATTTCTAGGCTTTTACGGTTCTGGTGATCAGCTTGGCTTTGCAATCATTCATATTTTACCTGTCCATTGTCATCCTTAATAAGGCTTTATCATAGGTTTGAATTTTTGCAAATTTAATTCATATATTTTTGTTTCACATATACCATGCAGAAACGATGACTTCTGCCATCTTTCTGGCAGATTGTTGTGCTCGCGCTTGTGGTTAAGTGAGTGAAGCCTTCTACAACTTCTGCAGACCACAGACCTTGTTGTTGCTTGTTCATTTCACTAATCATGGGATACCTATTACTTTAAATGCAATTGCAGGACACCACTCTGTTTTAGAAGAAATTCAATTTTGCAAGCCTCAGACATACCCTCCACATTTACCCTGTCTCTAGCTCTCAATTTGTGATGGCCACAACATTCAGGTAATGACTTCTACCATCTTCTGGCATACTATTGTGCTTGCATTTTGTGTTTAAGCGGGGAGCGAAGCCCTCTACAACTTCTGAGACTCTGTTGCTTGATAATCTCACTAATCGTGGGATACCATTATGTTAAATTTCAATTGCAGGACACCTCTCTCTGTTTTAGAAGAAATTCATTACTGTACGCCTCAGATATACTTCTCTCCACAGTTACCTCGTTCTAGTTCTCAATTTGTGATGGCCACAACATCCAGGGTATCATGCTTTTAACATATATAGATATATATCAATTTTGATAATCTCCATACTGGTAAAAGAACTAGTCACAGTAATTGTACCATCTTCTGCGGATTTTTTTCGCTGGCACTTCGTTAGTATGAGTGTGAAGCCCTTTTACAACTGCTGCAGATTATTACTTGATTATCTCACTAATTATGGACACCGTAACCCCATTTCAAAACTCCAGGACAACCTCTGTTTCAGAGATTCTTCTACTTAAAGCCTAGAACATACTTCTCCTACATTTACTTTTGCAATGGTGAACCTCATTCCAGTTCTCAATTTGTAACAGGTTGCCAACATCCAGGTACTCGTGCTTTTGTTATATCAGGCCACAACATTCAGGTACCCGTGCTTTTACATCAGGCCGCAACATTCGGGTACTCGTGCTTTTACATATCGATTTTTGATAATTCAGCATTGGTAAAAGAATTAGTCTTTAGGCCCATTCTTCCATTTTCTTTTGTTATAGAATAATGTGAATAAGCTTATTGTTAGCTAATAGACCGAAGAGTTGAATCCAACCAAAATTGATGACCAACGCAAAGCCCACGTCAATCATAAACCACATCCCCCGACCTTTGCCTTGACCACGTTGGACACCTAGCTGTTAATACTGGTTCTACCTTGAGATCAAAACTATGCACCTTCGCTGCCTCTGGTACTGTGGCCTGTTATATTAGGCACCCATGAGAAGAATCGGGGAAAACCTCAGACAGTCCGTCATAATTGATACTTTCTACTTTTGTGCCCAACCGGGCTTTCTACATAGGTTACATACATCAAACATTGTGTGCATCCATGTACAAAATCTGGTATTTAGCAATGGTAACAATAATAATGTCAAAGCTTCAAAGGCCATAACAACAACCATATGTACAACTAAACAGAGGACCGTAGAGCAGAGTGTAGGGTGAAGGCTAAGTCTGTGATTGTCTCTGAGCTTGTCCTTAATGAATATCATCTTTCCTATCAAATCCCGTCAAATCTTCCCACTACGTCATGTCGGGGAGCTCTATCCAACATGAGAGCGCTTGACAAAGCTTGATCCTATAGAAAACTCCAATTGGCCAAGGAGGTTAACAGATTAGAATGCCAAGCACTGGCCCAGGTTCTAATCTCCTCGGCTTTACAAAGCGAGCCAAGAAAGTGAGCCAAGAAAGCACTGACGAGGGCTCGAGCTACAGAAAGAGTTGTACACCCTCATCTCCTAAATTGAATAAATATTACCTATTTTTATATTTTATTTTATTAATATTTTTAATCACAATTTAATATTTTTAATCAAAAATTAAATTTAATATTATTTTTTTAATCAAAAAAGAAATTTAATATTTATATATTGTTTTTAATAAAAAAATATTTATTTATTTATTTATTTTATGCTATAAGGGAATCTGTAATTGGGCTTGCCTATACCAAGATGAACAGGCTTATCTTTGGCTGCTACCACTATAACTACCTAGGTGCATTGCCTCTACTCCTAAGCAAATGGCATATAGTTTGACCTCCGTGTTATTGAACATGAGACCTTCACTCACATTTACTTTATATTTATCACAAAGCCACAAGTGAGCTAACCTAGGGTGCAATCAAAATTTAATGTTAAATGTTATTGAGTGACTGATAATTTTTTAACCCATTTCCAATTTTAACTTATATTTATATTTTTTTCATTTATTCATATTTTTTTTTTTATTTTGTGATTTTTAACTTTATGATTAGTTTTTAATAATTAATTTTTTGATATTTACAAATATTTATTTTTAAATTAATTTTTTTTTTTTTTTTTGGTTTTTGTTTTTTTGTTTTTTGTTTCAAGTGGTCTAACTCATGGCGAATTCGAACATTGAATCCTCGCTTACCCATGACTTCGCAACAAGGCGATAACCAATTGAGCTATACTTTGTGGGCATGCCGTACAATATAAGAGGGTTAATCAGAAAATTTATTTGATTATATTAATAAGATATATTTTTATTTTTTATTTTTATTCTTTTTTTTTTTTTGGTTAATTAATTTATTATATTTTATAACATGAATATATGTTTTAATTTTTTAGCTCGTAAGTATGTTTGCTATTAGGGTTTCTAGTAATTTTGTGCGGCGTTTGATGCCCCAAAATATCATCGTTCATTGAGGCTCGTCGTGGGGCACGGCCTAGTGGTGGCTTTGGGAGATGCTTTTCATAAGTTTGCTATCTCATCGAGGCCAAGGGATGAATGATGGTGAAGCATCAAGCCCAAATCGTGTCACTATAAAAACCCACCGGACTAGATCCGCAACTAGGAGGGATAACCGTTGTGGCTCTTGCCATTGTCAACGAAGCGCCCTCACAATAATCTCGATCTTTGCAATCTAGAAGCAACAGGCTTGGTTTGGCAAACTATGCAGCATAGTTTAGAAGAGAGAACCGTTGCTACCTGTGTAGGCCCTAGCTTGGGTAGTGTAGTCGAGGAATTTGGCGAACTCTTGCTCACGACAAATTGTGGAGACCTGGCTTCATTCCTCATTTTTATTTATTTATTTTCTAGATTTTTGCTGCTTTCAGGCGTTCATTCCTCCTGGGTTTGTTCCATAGACACAGTATGGGACCCAAGATTTCCTTGGTTCTTCGTGGGTATTCCCTTTGCCATGCAACACCTACCAAGGTAAGAAATCGTGACGATTCTTCCTTTTTCTCGTCATTTACAATATTGGTAAAGATGCCATTGTTTTTATGGCCTCGTCAGCGGGGGTGGGAGGAGAGGGGGGCTATGGGAAATTCTTCTCTTTTCGGTGCTTTTTTTCACAAAGATGTTGCCTGCGTTCAACCTCACGAAAGGAAGCTTAATCCCAAGTGGTTTTTAGTCGTTTTTGTTTGAAAACGAGGAATTTCTCCGGAAATCTCTCTCATCCTAGTCCGTGAACTCCATTAGCTCTATGCAGCAGTCAACTCTTATCTCGTTGTTTCAATAGTTTATGGCTCCACTAGTTGATCTTAACAAATGAATCCATTTTTTAAAGGAACTAGTATTGAGCTTTATATATTAAAAATGTTGGAATTTAAAATATGATCCTTACAATATTCTTCTACGATCCGTATATTCAATGTTTTCATTGATCCACACCACAAAGTGTAGAGTTTGATCTTAAGGGACAACTTTTTCCTTCCTATTCTAAAACACGCTTTACCGTAGACTCGATAAAAGACCCTAAGATCAAGATATTTACATAACTTAATGCTATCAAATTGACAGTTGGGTTACTACAATGGTTAATAGGTTTTACAAAATACTGTGATGAGGACTTAGCTATCCAAAATTACCACTAGCACGAGTTCGATGTTGTCTCTTTCTCTCAAAGTCCCACCACACACATTCTCGTAGATCATCTCTAGTATTTCGTTCTTCTAATTCCGAAACTCTCAAGTCCAACGCCAATAGTATTTGATCGCAGTTTTGGCTCAATGCTCCAAACTGCTCGTTGTAATGCCACCTTGGTCTCCACAAAGATTCCGGAAGGACTGCTGCCAGGCTTGGCCGGCTCCACCTTGTTGCTGTATTACCATCACCAGGCCTTCACCGTACCTAGAAGTCTTTCCGACAGGAAGATTTGTTTTTAGTGCGCTTCGAACCGGGATGGAGAGTCGACGAAGATGCGACTCTCGCTGGGTTACCAATTGCCAAGAGAACAATCCACCATGGGGCCTAAGGTAATTTCCTTGAGCCTAATATGCATCGTGGCATGGAATGCAAAGATCGTTCCTTATATAAACACGCTCATGGCCATCACATAATACTTCTCCAAGTGATGTGAACTCATTGTATCGAAGCCAAGATCTTGTTGACGACAAAGTAGGGACAATTGGGGTGTAGAAGTGATGGGATCTTCAAAATTAATTCCATCACCTTTGCAGAGAACATAATTTCATATTCAAGGTCCTTTGTATTATCACCCCATCTTAATTTCCAAGCATGCCAATTTCCACTTGCTAGAAGTGTTACTGCATGAGATTTCCATCTATTGCAACAGCCTAATGCTACGTTAACTTCCGCAGTCTTCAGCTGGCGTATCGTGCACCATACCTGGCATGCATGTGCTCCAATTTCATAGCCTAACTCCAAGAGAGAAAGTGAGTGTGAGCTAGGTCTCGCCACATCGTTTTGGTCATTCTTCTTTTTTTCCCTATGCCAACAAAGGCCATATTAAAATATGCTTGATTGTCCTTCTGGCCAAGGAATGAGTGTATGGCCAATCATCCCAGAATCAAGTCTCTATTTCCCCTTGTTCCGCATTGCCCCCTTTTTTTGCCTTTACATCCGCCATTGAATTCAAATGCCTCGTACATAAGAAAATTCAATCCGATCAAACCGTCGGAGAACCTAATAATCCATTGGAGAATAGGTGGCATCCGAGCCATTTTTGCCTTAACCCTTACTAATTGATTAATGACTACTGAGTCTCCTAACACAATGAGTTTACAGATTGTTCTTGGTAAGTGCCAATTCCATACCCTTCCAAAGTTCTAAATACTCAACTTGATTGTTGCCCAATGCTCAATTCCCAAGGATATTGAGTCTCTATTTTTTCTATCGGGGCGAAGAACAACTCTCTTTGCCTCGCTCTCTATTGGATCCATTTTCGATGACCACACCTAAGGTTATTTTATGTTCCAAAGGCTTCTTCATTGAAGTTGTTTCCCGAATTGGAAGACTACCAGATTCAGTGGCCTTTGCTCCTAGGGCAATGCTAGACTTTTCCTAACTCCTTGGTTTCTAGATTTTGACCTCTTCTATAACAACATTATTTTCAAGTTGCCAATTTGGGTTTGGCTTTCTAATTTTCTCGCTCACTTGTGGCACTTCTTAGCCTTTTGAGGGCATTGGAAACTCCTCAGATGCTTCTCACAACTTATGCTTTGGAAGCTCGACATTTACACCTTGGCAGAATTTTACTGAAATCGACATTTAAAGGGTTGCAAGATCAGATCAATTTAAAAATAGGGGATTTTCTATCGACCTAGTTTCCGGACTATGAGAATATTGTTGCTGCTACTTCTTTCATCAAACAAGGCGTCACTTACAAAATTCTCGCTTTCCGCTCAAATTTCACCAAAAGCGTGAATATTCGTAATTTCCGCGTAACTAAAAGCTCAAAGCCTTGTGACTTTCCTACCATGGAGAGCGAGGCTTCTTTGATTCAAATGATATGATGAAGGATCCGATGATGAAAATGGTATTTGATGGACAAGGTTCAAAAGTCTCGAAGGATCTTGTTGTGAACCATGCCCTTGCACACAAAGATTGTAAATATTAGTGCTTTTGCCATTAAATTGAGCTCATGACTCAACTTTCTAATTCGACAAGGATTCTCCTTAGCATGCAAATATAATCTTTAGATTGCTTTGACAAACCCACTCTCTCAAGGTTGGGCCATGCCCAAAGAAAGGAAAGAAAGGTCAGCCCAGGACTCACACCAAATTGGGTGATTCTCTTTTGTAATTGTTTTTTATGCTCTCTACGTCTTCTTTGCTATTCCAACTTGTTACACATCGTAGCTATGCCCTCAGTATATGGCACACGTTGCCGAGAAAGAGCCATGATTGTATATGATGTACTTCATTTCTAATTGATCACTAGAAGCTTTAAAACATACAATTTTTTATTATTATATTTTATAGCAAGTGCTATCTTGGGTATGGATCAACTACAATCATTGAAGCACCCTCCCTACCCCCAAGCAAATGGCACACGAGTTAACACTCGAGGGGATTGAACATAGGACCTTTCACCCACATTTACTTTACATTTTCACAGGCTTGCAAAGTGAGCTACCCCTGGGGGCAACCAAAATTTAATGATAATGTTTATTGAGGATTTGATAAAAAAATTTACGCTCTTCTAATTTTTAACTTAAATTTATATTTTTTCCATCTAATTTTTTAAATTTGTGATTTTAATTTTATAATAAGTTTTAATAATTAAATTTTTGATATTTAAAATTCTTTATTTTTAGCTTAATTTTATGATATAGTAGGTTTAATTTGTATAATTTATTTGAATGTATTAACATGATTCTTTTTTTTTAAATTTATTATATTTTATAGCAAGTGCTATCTTGGGTATGGATCAACTCTAATCATTGAAGCAAGGGCATTACACCAATTACAAGGATTGATAATCACTCCTCACCGTATGATCCACTCCATACACATCTTGGAAGATTTAAAATGCACAACTTTGGGGCTATGTTAATTTTTCATGATATAGTGTGTAGACATGAGCTGTTTTAAAAATCACAATGAAGCGCCCTAAATATCTTTTATAAAATAGGAGACGAAGGGGAAATACAATGTATCTAGACATCTAGTGATGTGATCGAGTTGATAGAGGCAACCCTTACCATAATGTGTTTAAGGATAAGTGCAGCCCATTGCATGGATAACTCTCCTTGTAATAGTGCACCCCACTGTGGAAGATTGGATGCGTAAATGCATGCACTGCACCTCCAAATTGGATACAAAGCATTCATGTGACCCTGTGATTTGTGCCTTCCCATAATAGTTCTTGCACACACCTTCACCCTGCTACTGAGGTTGGTGCTCACATCTACAAATAGTAAGTTTAAAGATGGCATGCATGTAATCTCCATGGATGTGCTCACTCGCTCTTGATGCCTAGTAACTATTGTTGTATCCCCAGAGGATCCTCTCTCAGCACACTTTCCTTATCATATACAATTGTTGAACAAGGATTGAAGAATTATTATTGCAGATGTTGCTATGTTAGATTTGCTCATCACACTATGATATTGCCAAATCAGAGTAGCTATTGAGCAATCAGGTAAACCATAACATGAATACCATTGAAACTTTGATTTCAGAACCAATAGATATTGAATGTGACACATGCAAATCCATGAAGGTTTGAGGAGAGGTTGTAGAAATGAATAGGAGATCCATAAAATCCAAAATCTAAGAGATTTAATTGTAGAAGATGCTAGATGTCGCCAACTCAATTTTTTTAGTAGAGAGACATGGATGTAAGGCATCTAACAGACTACCACACATTTCAAGAGCAATATATGGAAAATGAGCCTACCTAGTGTTGTTCCTAGTATGGAAACAATGCCAAGGCATCCTCTATGGAGGCTTTGGAAAACCTTCCTACCTTGTTGTCAAACTATCTCTTGGACCAGGGGTAACCCTCAAAACTATCATCAAAGATAGCTATTCAGAATCACTTCAGGAAAATGCTTTCAAGCACCCTCAAATGCTAGATTCAAATATTGATAAATGAATGATCAGAGATGAAAGTCGACTCTAGCCATATCTTTCAGACTAGGGCCCTTCCACTAGACACCTTGACAACGTTGACATAAAAAATTGTATTAATAGAACACACAGAAGAATGTCTTAGATACCAATGAGACTAGTATGGCAATCTCTTAGCATTGAGGAACAAGTATCAAAGTGGTTATTGAGGGTAAGTCCCTGAAACTTCTTGATAAAAAAGAAAGCATATTGGGTAATCTGGACGAAATCATCTTCACGCAAATCCAATAGCTAGCAAACAAATTATAAACCCTTGAAGAATCTTGATTTTTGAGAAGTGCACTTTCATTACTAGTAGGTAGCAAAATGAATGTTACACTCCATTGTTAAAACTTTTAAAGACAACACTACTTCAAAACATTGAATATCAGCCAATACAAGCACAGGAGAAACGTATATTTCATTGGTTAGTGCTTGAGAAAATATTCAAGAAAGTCATAAAGAAAATAATGAGAATAGGTTTGCAATATAATTTGAATTATTTATGGCTGTTGGAAATAAAACAATAGAAGAGCTTGCAGCAGCTAGAAAAGAGAGGAGCTAGGATTTACAAGTGAAGAACACATCAACAGAGAAGAATATAGAATCTGCAAATGGGTGATGAATGCAATGGTTGGTTTCTTGATCTATTGCAAACATAATGGCCCTGTGTTCTCTTTGAACACTTCAGCCTTTCTAATGTACAAACTCAAACCCTTAATCCTCTTGGGTTTTTTATCCTTTTTTTACCTAATATTAATTTAGCCTCCTGTTGCACAACTGAATTCTAAATTTAGATTAAGGTTGAGGTAGCTTGACCTCTTTAAGTGTTTACAAACCATTTTTAATAAAATAAAAATATTACTATCTTTCTTACTTAATCTTGTTATCAAGGTAACCTACCAGTTGTCCTTTTTTCAAAAGATAAATTATTTTATGCTTTTTCACTTTCTTTAATAAGCCTTCATGAATCGCTATAACTTATGAAACCACTTGCAGACTATGACACCCCCAAGTGTTATACTAGCAGATTACACTAGGTGTGGTGGTAGTTGTTCCTCTCTTATTTATGAAGAAATTTCTCTCAATAACGTAGCGTATTCATTTGGACTTGAAAACTGAGTCTTTAGCTTTTGACTCCCAGATGAATTCAATTGTAGAGGTTTATCTTCTCAATTCTGGAGCCATGATTTGTCTCTAATATAGTCAAATAGGTGAGACTTCCTCCTTTTTGTAGAGTCTCCAAGCCATATCATTTATTATATAGGGCTGTAACATATAGTTTGACGAAGCTCTCCAGATCTGAAAATGCATCTCATGAGAGTCCTTTTCATGTGAGACTTCACAACCCCCACAAACCATAGAGAAACAGGCCAATCAAAGGATCCACAAAGCTATATCCAACATAATTGCACCTCCAATAATTCCCATTGCCATCTCTGACTGAAAAGAAAACTGAAGAATACATGGATTAACAAGGTTACTTCAGAAAACAAGGAAATCATTGAGTTCTTCAATTGTGATTGTACATATTTATGAGAAGGTAGAGGGAACACATATTCAAAATGCTTAGGATCATACAGATTGTAAGTGTGCCAGAGAGCTGAGACATTTTAGTGGTCTGGCAGCTGGCCTCATGATCTCATAAATGAAAATTCCAAGTATCTGAAGAACTTGTATTTCTGTTCTAGAGTCTATAGGTCAGAAAATTTCCGTGCATGTGATCATGTTATCATGCATTGAAGCCAGAGTCCCAAGATTGGTCATCTATTCAGCAGAATAACTTGGTGACATTGGATCATTGATGTAGCCTGTCCATTGATTTCACCTATTCTATATTGTTGCAATTTTAGTACGCTTCTCAACGTGCATGAAGACATGGTAATAAATGTTTGAGTTGTCAACTTTCTACACACAAATGAACAACCAATGATGGCCAAGTGCCAATCTACCATTCATACTTTCTTTGGCATTTTCATCTTCTGCACAATAACACTTGATTCAAGTAGTAAAATAAGGTAATTCCCACTCATGAATGTATGCACGTTATCATACCCATTTCAAGGTTGTTATTGAATTGCCATCTAAAGGGATTGGTAATACTTGCATCTCTTATGCTAAACTCTACGAATGCAAAGGCGTTATTCCCACTTAGGCCATGTTCATGCCACAATTTTCAAAACATGCTTTCTCCAAAAGGAGAAAACATCTTGATAACCAGATACTTGCTCTATGTGGTGTTCCCCTCCACACATAATAGACCAGTTGAACTCAAAACTAGTGGGTACGTAACCTACAAGTAATGTGCACAACCCTAGAACAAAAGTTGCTTAAATATTAATTAAACCCAAAACAATTTGCATGGTGTGCTGGCCACTTTTGGAGAAAACTTGGAGTGCAAGGAAGTTGAACCACTCAAGTTGAGTGTATCACCCAAGAATAGACAAACATGGAAATTACTTGTAAAGCAATTCTCCAAGAAATATCATGAGTGGCATGCATCCATTTATAATCTGCACAACCCCAGAATAGAAAGTTGCTTGTAACATAAGTCAACCTAAAACAACTTGGCATGGTGTGTGCGGGTCACTTTGGAGGAAACTTGGAGGCAAGGAAAGTGAACCACTCAAGCCAAGGCACCACCCAAGAACAGATAAACGTAGAAATTACTTGTCAAGCAAGTCCTCCAAGAAATATCACTAGTCGCATGCATCCCTCTTTCGATCAAAATAACCTGTTATTGATCCACAAATAGGGTACACTTTTTCTAAGTTTTAGGTAACATCAAGAAAAAAATCACATGCCAAAGATAAAGTAGGAATTCATTTTATTGTTAAAACTGATTTGCTTTGAAAATATAAAAGTATTTGGAATTTTCTGAAAACTAATACTTCGTTTGCAATATTAGAAAGTCGATTTCAGGGTACCTGCTATATTTAGAATTGGTAGAAACCCTTGTTTGAACCAATGTACCTTGTTTCTTGACCTCCAATGATCACCAAAACTGAATTATATTTCACCTACAAGGGGTGACATAAATTATGATCAAAACATGAACTTAAAAAAGAAAGAGTTCTCTCCAAATTCGTAAGTCTTGTTTTGAAACCTTGAAACTTCCTCCATTCATGTGCGAATATTGCATGTTACATGCAAATTGTAAAACCTATTGAACTAAAGAAAAATGTCAAACTTTGTACTAATATGAATGTGGATTGTCCTCAAAATTGCTTTGAAGATCACTTTTCCAGAAGCATGTTCAATTCAAACCTTGTAAAGCAATTTTTGTGACTCATGTGTTATGTCTGGCTATAGTACTCAATCTCAAATTAATCAAGCTGTATCCATGAACTATGGATGTTGAACCCACTTCTAACATATCCACGAATTATCAATTCCTAATCAACAAGATAAGATTTTAAGAAGTTCATTTTTGAGTGATAACAAATTGTATGCCAGAATTAGATTGTTTCATGGACTATGGATGTTGAATACACTTCTAATATATCTATGAATTATCAATTCCTAATCAACAAGATAAGATTTTAAGTTCATTTTGAGTGATAAAAAATTGTATGACTTAGATTGTTTTGCATTGCTTTATCTAAGCAAATGGGGCGAAAGGCTTTTAGTACAATAGTTATATCCACATATTCCAAGATGTAGCAAGATAGGCATAATTTTCATAAAAGAATGCGATATTAAATGAGGAATCATAAAGGAAGTATAATATAAGTGATCATTTAAAGAAGAGGAAACCATAGGTCCACATACATTCTAATGGGACAACCAAGAATCCTCTTGAGCTTTTTCATCGTTTTAAAAGAAACCCCTGAGGGCACTTTCCAAGGTATATCCCTATATCCTCTTGATCTTGAAGTTTAACAATCCCTAACCATGTTTTTCAAGAGAGGAAGTAAGTGATCAAAGTGCCTATGCCAAAAACTCACACATTGTGTCATCATGTACCAAAGCACCATGTCATGATCTTTCTTGCAAGCTATTTTTTAGTTTGAACTTTTACGATAAAGACCATCAATTTTAATCCCTTTGTCATAACATGTGTTTTGGCCCTGCACGACCCCAAGTATCAAAATCGGTTCGCAAATGTCGGTTTGTCATGCAAGACATCGTGCATGCTTTTGTCAAACCTAGAGAAAACAAAACACAATCCATCTTACTTGAAGGCCTCAGAAATGAATAGAGCTCGTTTCCTTTATAGGGCAAGGGTATCATCATCCAACCTACACACATTCTAAGATATGATCCTTTGCAGGTAAGTAAAATCATCATCCAACACCACACACACATTCTAAGACATTACAAGGTAGTCAATTCTTCCATTGCCTACACACCGGCATACCCTACAAAACATGTCCTACATAGGAGAAGGGTAAAGTTGAGGAACTAAGCACATAGCCTCTAATGAATCAATTATTATGCCAATAGGAAACACTACTCTATGTGGCTTTTCCCATTTCATTCTAGGATTTCAAGTATTCCATATGTTCAAACATGCTTAACTTCCTCTGAAAGAAAGTTTTTTTCTAATGAAAGCATTGGTTCTAGTTCCTTCCTAATAGAAGTACATTTAGTTTGGAAAATTTAAATTATTTAGACATAGCATGTAACAACCCTTCCATTTCCATGGTTGTAAATATAACCGTGTAGCACTAATGCGAGACATGAAGCACTGCAAGGACAAATCGATTTTGAACAAATAAAAATTTAATTGGTGGCTAAATTGAAAGAGCAAGTTTACAGATCCACAGATGAGGAGGGGCTATTGGCGTGCCTTGAATAAACATGAGCTAGTCCTATAATGTTCAAGGTCGGTTATTCGCCAACAAAACTACTCTTCTCGACAAAAAAATTCATGAGATGGAATGGTGATGCAAGATAAAGGATTGCCCCATTCCTATTCTGAAGGGGGGTTGTACCGCAGGACACACAATGAGTGCTGTATGACAAGCAAGAGAAGAGAAAAAGAGGAGAAGCACACAATGATAACATACAACAGTCCTGTGTGACAACTTTCTCATATATTTGTTGGAGACTAGAGGTCAATTAAGGCAAGTTGTGAACTTTGTGAGTTGTGAGCAATGATAGGTAGACAAAGCAGTTGTTGGATTTGGTTGTTGAGCCTCGTGCTCTATGATTTTCGTGTTATTCTCATAATGTTGTGTCGGAGGCCTCTAGATTGAGTGTCCATGCCTCAAGGATTCGTAGGAGGCTTAATGGCGACAAAATTGTTGGGAATTGTAACTAGTTTCGGCTCATAATTGTCATTGGACTCTTATGTATGATGCAATTTTATGTATCTATCAAAAGAAGAAAGAAAATGATAAAATAAAATTTATCATGAAGGATGGGTTTCATGCTTAAGTCATTTTATCATTAGGCTGCCTCCATTGTAGGCTCCTAGTGATTTACATAAGTCAAAGAGTCATGATCACATTATAAGAGACCCTTTTGGCACTGTATAAAAGAAATAAATGCTATTTTGTATTTTAGAAGTGTCTAGATGCTCCAATAAACTGTTGGCCAATGTTAAAAGTCACCCTTATGAGGGCTTGGTAACAGCACAAGAAAAGGCTATATAAAGACACCACTTTTGACCTCTTTAGAAAGATAAGTAACTCACATAAGACAACAGCTCATGGCCAGGAGAGTGATGTATGTGAAAGAAGGTTTTCTATAAAGCAGCGTGATGATATAGTTCCGTGTAATACTCAGGGTTACCTAAGATCCGTGTTAAGGATGTACTACAAAGCCTATCCTTGGAGAGTCTTGATTTGGCTATCTCTGAAAACTATTGAAGGAAGTTTCAACATTGGTGATAAAAGGTCTGTGTTCATTCTAAGTCTCTTATTGATTTGATTTTATAAATAAGTTCTCGTGGGTTCTTCCCTCGGGAGGGGTTTTTACCCTGGGATTGAAGCCTGGCTTCCAAGTTCCCCTTTATGGTTGTGATCTTGATGTTTTGGCATTTATTTGATGATAAGAAGATAAGCATAATAATGAAGAACACAAATCACAAATAATCGCCATGAATGGAAGATGAACAGTCACTAAACTTTAATTCGTCAACATGGTATCAAAGCCAAGGATAGAGTGTACAAGGTAGCTAAAAGATCACAAAGAGACCACTGGGCTTATCCCTATGATTAGGGCCACAAACCGGGCTAATAAAGCGAAGGAATTAAAGGACATGAGTGAGCTGTTTTAGGTTCATCTTACAAGATTACCAAGCCGGTTAAGAGTAGCTGCGCCAAGAGAAGGGAGCGCTATGGGCATATTTTAAGTGGTTCTTCTTACAGAACAGCCGAAGAGATCACAGTATATCTTAGAGTTCAGGGACGATTTCCACGTGCTAATTGTAGGGCTAAATAAGCTCAAATGGGGTGTTGAAGGTACCTATTGGACATGTATAGGATAACAGTTGTATGATAAAGGAAGCCACAACGTCGCAGAGTTGTTGTAGTTAAAACTTGTGGAGAGCCGTAACAAAGTTGGATGCCCTAACCAGTGAGTAAAGCCACAGCTAGTATACTTCGTAAAAGGAAGTCACCCAAAGTCTTAAAGAGATTCTAGACCGAAATCGTAGATCGATGGCACAAACAAAGACAACGGAATATCTTTCGTATCCTGGTAGAAATAGTCATCACATGGTGGAGGAAATTGGCACACTTCTATAAAGGCTTTAGGTCGTTTTGAAATTTTATTTAATAAGGTGTAAAGCCCTAGTTTGAGATATCTACCTGGTGAAGTGCTCAATATGAAAAAGATACAAGTCTACTAAATGAAAAGAATTTGTCTTAAGAAATATTAGTAATTGTGCCATAAGTGACCAAGGTCGGAGGCGACATATTGGGCGTTGAAACCAAGATCCGAAGCAATGTTAACAAGAGCAATCACCTTATGAAGAGCATCATATTTTGGAGTTTTTCTTTAAGAAGATCATGATAAGCTTAACATTCTTATAACTATATCGTACCGAGGCAATACTTCTAGGCCCGACTTCTAGACATGTGGACAAGGGGAGGGGGGTGTGCGTTGCCTTGTGACCCGCAGAAGGAAAATGATGAAATAGGGGAATGCAGGGGAGTGAAAAAATTTGATGGCGAAACTAGATCGCACTACCAAAACTGTGTTTTCCCATAGTGCCCTTCCTAAAGCCATAGGCGAACAAAGGAGATCCCAGGAGACCAGGATTGAGGATTAACACCTAACATTTGACAAGGTGAGGGAACAAAATCACTACCAAAGCGCTTCCTTTTTTTCTAATTCACTTCCATAATCCGTACCTGGTATGCCCAAGGAAAACATGCATAAGCACCCGATCGTACATGAAAACATACCTTTTGGGTTGATAGGTCACCTTCAAACATATGTTTTGAAATATACAAGGGGACATATGACTAATGTAGGGAGCGGTAAGCTGAAATGACACAATGTATCACTTACACGAGTGGTCGTTAGGGGTTACAAGTTGTTGGTTGAAGAGAGATATTGGAGAAAATTTCTCCAATGGAGTTATACACTTGATGGGTTATGTTTTTTTTCATCGTAGATTAGCACACGGATTATGCAACCCAACAAAATCCAACATCATCAAATTGGCAATCCAATACAAGTATGGATCTTCTAATTCTTCTCGCTTTCTTTCATTTTAATTTCTTTTTGATATTTCACATTCTAGTTATGGCTTTGTATTACCACCCAAAACCTCCTTTAAATGAATGATAATGCCCTTTCATATACAAGCTAGGCTCTCTAGGCTAATGGAAGGCACAAGAGCAGACCCTAGGGATAATGGAAGAGTACACCTAGTGTAACCTTAGTATCTTCTTCACACGTTGTAGGCCAATTGTTCTATATACATGGGAAAACACATAAAAGCAACTAAGTTCAATGAGTTACAATAATTTCAAAGTGTTTTAGAATTAGTATTAATATGATTTGTGATATTTCATGATCTATATTGCAGATTTATGCAAATAGAAAATAAAAAGAAGGGATTTTTTATTTTATTTTTGAGAGTGGTTGAAAAGAAACAATAATGTTTGGTCAAGAATTACGACTATGGGGTCCAAAAGCTAGATTTGGAGGGCTATTTGTTTAAGAATGATTGGGACCAACAAAGCCTAAAATTGCATATTTTATCCAACCCCATCTTGTTATCAATTGTTGGAAAAACATCTCTTTGAAAGGGCTCGAAATCGCAAAATTTTGCATGTCCAGTTCAAATCTTCACTAGGAAGATCCAACCGTGGCAACAAGAGATTGACCACTCATGTCACCTCAACAACCTTTCTCCAACTATATAGTGGACCAGCAGTATATTGCACCACAAGAAAGAATCCCCCCCGTATGGATCACCTAGGGTATATTCAATAAATGAAGGTTTAAACGATGTGGCATGCTTTCATAGAAATGAGTCTAGGAATCAAAATGTAATTCGTCAAATTTTATATAAACATAAAAGTGAAGAAACTTGCATCAAGCTTACCTTTTTATTTTTGATGGTTATATTTTATATATATATAATATTTCGATGTATATATTTTTCTTTATTCTTATGATTTTTGAAAAATAAAATTAAGGACAATTGCAGAATTTAGTAAAAGAGATGGCTAGGGTGTGTTGTCGCACGATTGTTCAGTCATCGCGACAACGGTTCGCATCGGGGGGTCGCTACCTCTTTATCCCCAATCTCTCTATTTAAGATGTCTCCTTGCAGGCCAAGGGAGGTAGACCCTTTTAGAAATGAGGATGACAAATCCAGGAGAGACAGCTAAAACATCAAATACTTATAAAATGAACGAGATTCCACAGATCTAGATTAGATATCACGTTTAAGACCAGTGCCTTATGGAGTCAAACAGAATCCCGTTATGCAATTATAAACAAGTAAGTGACGATTAACTGTTGCTTATTAAAACATGATTTGATCTAATAGTATTTAATTGAAAAAGCACCACAACCATGAAACAATAAGATAGATGATGCTAAATTTAAGATGTTTCAATTAATTTAAATCCGGGCACTTCAGAATTTTATATAGTCAATCTCAAGATAAAGATTTAAAAAGCTCATGACCATTGAAAAATTTGAAAAAATATATATATTTTTTGAGAATTTTTATATTTAGTTTTCTAATTTTTTTAAGATTTTTGGAATTTTATTTTTAAGACAAATTAAAATTCTAAATCTAAACAAAGTTCTAATCTAAAAGCTAAATCCTAAAGTTAAAACTAAACTAAATTAAATTAAAACTATGCTAAAGTTAACACTATTAAATTGAACAATCGAATCCTAAAATCCTATGCCCAACGTCACACTATCATTAGAATCTAAAACCAAAATCGAATTACAACTAAAAGATCTAAATCTAAAATCTAACTAACATTATCACTAAAACAAAACTACATTAAAACATTACCAAAAAAAATAAAAACATTAAATCTACGCTAAAGAAAATGAATACCAAATTAAACTTAAAACCTAACACCCTATTCTACGACTAGAACTATCAAATGAATCCGACTAAAACAAATACAAATATACCTACGCTAACCAAATGGAAACGCATTAAAATTTAGATCTACGCTATCATAAAATCTAAACTAAAATCGAAACCCTGCAAAAATTCGACGGATATGTAAAGGGTTTATATTTCACGCACTGGTTTGAATGTGTGTTTTCACTGTTCGTTTGTAACTGTAGGTCGACAACGCAAACGGAGGAGATACAATGGATTAACGCACAAAAATTATAGCTTGTAGTTTATTGTATTTTGCGAGTTCGAAACAAACGTTTGGTGACGCATAACGAGAGCGAGAGAACGCTCGGACGAGATCGTGTAGAGCAATGCCAAAAATAACGTTGAAATGTATGCGTCTGTCGCGTGTGTGCTTGCGGTCGAATGCCCGACAGAAATGGAGCACGATTGGTAGGGTAAATAGCTATGGTCGATTGCAAAGTTTGATGGCAGAAGGAATTTGGGCAGCGGCAACAAGGGTTGGATGGGTAAAATGCTGAATGGCAACTGCTGGAGATGGAAGGGAGGAATCCAATGGGCAGAAAGGAGGTAAACACAGATATGACAGTCAATCGATGCTTTAAAAGGATGGACTGAGCGGTGGAAGAAAAGTTGACGCGTGAAGAGCGAGGGCAGAATGAAAGGAACGAACAGCGAGTGCACACAAATTCGCCCAGCAAAACTTTTAGAATTTTTCTCAATTAAGCTTAGATTTGATATGCTCCTCGAACTCAGTAATGTTCAGATCTCGCCCACAGTAGCAATTTGAGGCCAGATCTGGCCTTCGGAGGCTAGAAATGCCTCAGATCTAAAAAAAATTTCGATTTGAACCTGTAACCTGCAATAATTATTCAGATCCGAAAATACACACCCAGAAACTATTAAACCCTCACAGATAAATTACAAATTTACAACTAATTTACAATTTAAAACCCTCATGGTCAGATCTGAATCCGTTTAGCACAATTTTCAGAAGTTTAAAATTTTTAGTGAGAGGCACAAGCCTTCGAAACCCTGCAAAATCACAAATATCGTAAGATAGACCCAGAATTTAACAAATAAAGAGCTTATCAGATTTATGCTTATTGAGAGTCGGCTGGTCCAACCGAAGACTTCCCTAGACGCCCAATCTTAAAAAAAATTTCCCTGCACACTTAGATCTGAACTTTAGACTGATAGAGATTTAAGAAAACAACATGAGACCCTTAGAAAAAATCAGAATGTTATTTTATAAACCCAGAAAACTGCACAAGATACCTGTATGCAGATTAATCCATGTAGGCCATCAACCATAAAATGCAAGAAACCAAGTAGCAGAGTTTAGAGACAATTCACCACATAGATCTGAGAAGGAACATCCAGTATTGTAACCCCAAAGTCTTTAGCTTTATTCCTCAAAAAGTTTACAAGAGCTTCTAAGAGCAAGTGCACGATTCTGAGATCGGATGATTCAAGAATGACAAAGACCTCTAAATTTATAGGACCAGATCTCTAACGGCTAGTTTGGATGATCCTCGTCAAAATAATCTCAACCGTCCAAAAGATTTAATTATCTTTTAATCCGGAATGTTGAAATTAAAATTTTGGGGAAAAACGAATTTATCATTTAATTCAATTTTAATTAACTCAAAAATACTATTTTTGAGTTAATTACCCCAAAATTTTGACCTTGACTTAACCACCAGGGCCCAAGGGTCCAATATTTCTTAAAATTCTCAATATACCCTTGGCTTGGGGCTTTCAAAATCATTTTCCAAAGACCCACAAATTTTGCCTTTAAAGATTTAATCCTAATTTAGGACCCTAAATTAATTAAATTTCTGGTTTAGGATTTTATTAATTAATTGACCAGAAAATTTAATTAATTGATTAAGAGGGGATTATAATTATTTTTCCAACCCTCTTTTACATGAGATAATACATTTACATACATGAAGGGGGAAAACCCACTTGTATAGACCCTCAAATAAATACCCAGTTCTGCGACTCAACATATGATCTAGTAGACCAAGTAGTTCAAACTACTTTTACAAGGACTCGATAGAACACTAGGACTCACTTAGCATGCTGATGACAAAATCCACCCTAACTTTGGGGTGAGGCTGGAGGGAAAAACTCTGCCGATCACTTTCGTGAATCAGTGAGACAAAAAACCTCCTAGGATAGAGATCATCAACAACATACTAGGCTTACCTAGGTTGTTACATACATTGACGGTCTTATTTAGATCATTTACATCATAACATGCAGAATGGGTTTACATCATTATAAAACCATTTACATCATAAAATGCAGAATGGGTTTACATCATTATAAAAACTGTCGATCGGCAATGACATCTGGATGACGGAATCTGAATGGTGCAACCACGTCGAACATAACGAATCCCATTTGAAAAAATGGGGGTGTACTGCTATGGGGTAGTTGACGAAGTGTGGTCAACAGGCCCCATCCTCCATTATTGCCGCAA